>JAOVVB010081992.1:1224-13623 GCA_028570985.1 Heterobranchus longifilis
CCCCCTTAAACAACCCCCCCCCCCCCCCCCCCGCACAGACACTGGAATGCACACACTCGTTCTGAGGAGCATTGCTCGGGACCATTCACAGAGATGTTTTATGTCCAGAGGAGAATTAATGTGTCTAACGGTGTTCTGCCACTGTGTGTGCAGCCAGCGTTTCAGGGTTTGATGAATGGATAAACAAGTAGCTGTTTCAATATTGGCTTGAGGTTTACATCAAATCGGTCAGTAATGGTTCGACATATTTAGCATCTGCTGACCATTCAAAGTGGTTCGCAGTAGCTTATCCCTAAAGGATGATGTTAATAACGTCATATGAGGATGTGAGTCATCGCTCCTACACAAACACACGCTGAAGTCACTTTCTCACCCAGATGACTGAAAGAGGAATAGCATTAGTGGGAAATGCCATTAGCAGAAGTGCATATGGGGAACTAAAATATTTTTAAAATCAGGAAACACATTTTAAGGTACATGTACTATATTTGAGTGTTTAATGTATTTTTATATACTTTTATTTGACAACATTTCTGGGGAAAATATTGTACTTTTTATTTCAGTAATATATTTCTTAGAAGATTAAACTCACTAACAATATATTACATAGATGTATGTATAAATTCTTAGCCAATCCTCACCAAAAAAAAAACCGGCCGTATACATATAGAGTAAGCAGCTTATTATACGTTGGTTGTTAGGAGACCTCTAGTGGCCGTAGTAATTATGGCGGGAGTAAAGGAGGAAGTCAGGTGATGTAGCATAAAGAGCGACAAAGTCTGTGTGGGGAGGAGGTCGAGGTGGATGTGTGGGTCAAACAAACACAGGACTTTCACCCAGGAGTCAGCGTTATTTTAACGTAACATAACATAACGTAACGTAGTTACGCCATAACGTAACTTATGTAACAAATATACTTATTTTAACGTTAACAGTCATGGTATGTCATTTTGGGAGTCATTGGCAAACAATCTATTCGGTCGTTTAGGTATGATAGTACCTCTGTACTTCTTATGTCAACATTTGAATGCTCCGAGTTTTACTTGTAGTGGAGTATTTTTACACTGTGGTACCGGTACTTTTATTTAAATAAAAGGTCTGAATACTCGTTACACCACTGGACTGTTGCTCAATTAAGCTTCAGTCCAGTTGTTGCTCTCAGAGGAGCCTGAACTTAAATCGGCAGGTCTCTGCGAGCTATCCTGCCAAAATTGGGGCTTGTTTTGGAATAACACTTTTGGAGTCATGTTTGCACACTGCCCAATAAATCAGATCCTAACGTAGTTGGAAAATCTTTTATTTACATTATTTATTTGTTTATTTTATGAAAACAGGGGGCTCGTGGAAAAAGTCACAAGAGAAAGATTACATGTGTTTAATCACGAAAAAACAGTGTTGGCATTCTCACTGGCACAGGCCAGCACTTCTTAGTGTCTCAAGAGGCTGCGGTTTTATAAACGAAAGCAGTTTTTCCTCTGTAAAGGCAACACGCATGTCCTCGAGATATATCAGGAAGTAATAAAAGGAGATTCCCAATTCTTCAGCCTTGTTCTCACACTAAATGAAAGACAAACACTGAATGAGCTCCTGCTGCTGTTATGTTCACTGTGACCACACAGTTAAGTGCAAAATACAAATCAATTACGTTTTTTTCCAAATACAGTAAGTGTTAGATATTGTATACTGGGGATGCTGTTTGTTTCTTTATGGATTTCACAACAGCAGCTGCTTTGAATCTGGTCGTTTAAATCCAAGTTCAGTGATTCGGGCCTGGCTGAATATTTATAGAGATGATGAATGCATAAAGCAGTGGCTTCCGAAATGGGATGTGAAAACCACAGGGGGCCCAAACAATAAAAAATAAAAAAGTCACTTTTAGTATTGTTTTATTTCCCAGATGTTAGCAGCATAATAAAATTGACTGAGCACAAGAATATGACAGTAGAAAAATATAAAAATGGAAATTTAAACATCAATATTCCCATGATTTGAGCAAATTTTGTAATCTGATAAAGATCATGTGATGTGATCAAGAGCTCCAGCATAAAGGCTCTAAATTGTAATAAATCCAGAGATATCAGAGATAACTGAGGGAGGAATAAGGCCACGCTGTGACTTGGTAACATGTTAATCCGTGCAGATATATGCAGGTCTTTCTCCCCCGTTTGCCTCAGTCATTAAGTGAAAGTGTGACAATTACTCAACAACACAGCAGATAAAGGACAAAATATCATAAAACCTCTGACCCTTAAATCTATCCCCCACTGTTCCATCATCTCCTTTCTCTTACCTGTTCATGTTTCGTGAGACGTGTTTTATTGTGGATGTCAGAGGAGACCAGATTGAACTGGTGTTTCTCAGCCAGTAATCTCAGCAAGATGACCACCGTCCGGCTGCCGCACTTCCCCACACGGTTATAAACCACCTGGCTGGGGAACGGGAGCACCTGCAAACACACAAACACACACACACATATAAAAAAAAAACAGTGATATACTGTATATATAGATTGAACTAAACTTAAATTGTACATTACTCTCACTGGTGATAAGGAACATACTGTTTTCACAAGCATGATAAGATGTTACTATATGAATTTTACTGATGTGTGTTCTATTTATAGCTCGTTTTAGGGCCCCAGTGTCGAACAAAAATGTCCATAAAAGGTGGTAAAGGAAAAGTGATACAAAGAGGAGAAAAAATGACAAAAACTATGGAAATTCATCAAGCTCATCTAGCCTCTTTTCCTGCAACGTTTGACCTTTTGTTTTTAACACATCTACTCTCCCTCTCGACCCTGCACCGTATTCTCTTCCAGTTATGAAATACACACACACACTCACGCACACACACACGCACGCACGCACGCACGCACGCACGCACGCACGCACGCACGCACGCACGCACGCACACAGATTTAGTGTAGACATGCACGATTTCATCTTCTCTCCTCATATGTTGCTCCACTGAACTCAATGAGTCAGAGATTCTGCAAAGTGATACTGATGCAACTCTTCAGTGTTTTGTCACACACACACGCACACGCACACACACACGCACACACACACACACACACACACACGCGTGCGCGCTACAGCCATGTACACACCTCATGACTCACCAATTAAACAAGTAGCTCAGCCATGACTCAGAGACTCGAATAAAGTGGATGTGAGTATGTAAAACGTTGTTTCTCTTTGAAAAACAGGGTTATGACCGTAAATCTTTGCTCGCAAGAAAGAGGAAGTTAGGGCTGACATGCGTATTGAACTTGAGACTCATTTTTAGCACAAGGGCAGCAAGAATGCACTAATTTGGCAATTATCCCTAAGGGCCTACACGGTTTATACAAACGGCCCCTTAAGAATGAAGGCTATCCGAGCGAATGTACCAGTGAGAACAAGAGTGACCGAAAAGTGGGGCCAGTTAAAGGAATTAAGGAAGGAATGAGAGAGAGAGAGGTAGACAGACAGGTCACTTAAAAGACATCTGGAATATTTCTTTTAAAAGTGATAGAGATCTACCACAAAAAACACAAAGACAGATTAGTTCTGTGTTGCCTTGAAAACCCTTCTCCCTCATCACTTCAAATAAAGCGTTCCTGTAAATCAGATGTGGGGAAAAATGCGGCAGTGATAAATTCTTGTCGGCATTCCCAGTCTGGAATGGTGATTGTGCTTTTCCCAGGAGGGAGTTTCTGGATATCTGACAGGCGTTTGAAAGCAAGTCTGACTGACTAAATGAACTAGCTAAATGGCTCATGGGGTGGCTAGTTAACCAACAAATTGGCTAGTTTTACAGTTGGCTGAATGGCTGACTCAGCCGCTTGTTCCTCTCTTCACTGTGACATGAAATTATTATTCATGTTTAGTTAATCCCAGTGCTCTTTAGCTCTGGTGCTGCAGACAGTAGTGGCCACACACACGCACGCACGCACGCATGCACGCACACACGCACACGCACACTCTCTCTCCTCCAAAAGCAGCAGTCCCACCCAAGCACAGGCTCTGTAAAAACAGTGAGATGCCAGAACCAAGAAGAAAGAAAGACAAAGTAACAACAGGAGAGCAAAGGAGTCAAAAAGAAAAGAAAGAGATGGAGAGAGGGAAGTAGTTGGGAAATAAATGTACAGTATCTGTCTGATGACTGTGTACTGTTTGTCTTTCCCAGAATCAGAGCATCTTACCGGACATCATGAGAGACGGAACCGGTTTCATGTGAAAATAAGATGCGTGGGTACATTTGCCCCAGGATGAGGGAGCGTGTACTGGAAAAACATTTCACAGGTGCTACAGTACCTATGCTTATACAAGCTTATACAAGTTTTGTTGACAGGCGTGCTTCAGCTTGTGTCACTTGCCAGAACGTTGTCATCATTTCCTGTAAAGTAATCTCATATATCTGATATTGTTTTAAAGAAAATACTGTGGAAAAAAAAAAAGATCAATGGTCACTCAGGCCTAGTCCACACATACACAGGTATTTGGCCTTTCGTCAATGCACAAACTGCGTTTTCGGTCACTGAAAACGGATCTTTTGGAACACTCTGGCCAGGGGGAAGATTTTCAGAAAAGCTGTTTACAGTTTTGACATTGACGTCGACAGTTTTGGGCTTGTAACATCAGAGTGAGTGCAATTATCTCCTTTGTGAGGCATCACAAATGATTTCGTGCAGTGGTAGACATGGCCATAATAGTGCTGGTTCTAACCTTAACAGGACTTTTTACATGTTTACACTATATTTCAGCATTAGCTTTTTTGCAGGCTTCTGATTGGCCAGCATGGCTTCAGTGTTAGGATTATATCACCGTCTGTCGGTTTAGCACGCTCGTGACATCGCTCCAAATGTGTTTTTGCGTTTATTATGGACTGTTGTGTGGACTGTTTTTTTTTTTTTTTTGGAGAAAGGAGGGAAAAAAACCCTGTTTTCCAAAAAGAAAATCTGTGTATGTGCACGGACTAGGCCTCAGTTTTGGGAAATTATTTTTTGAGCAGATAGGAGATGGTTCTTTTGGACAGAAGTCCAACATTCCCGAGTGTTTGCCAAGTAACTACAGACTTCTCGGCTTATCACAATAATGAAAGAGATGAAATATATGCGGTGTTTTGCAGGACACCATTCCCTGCTGATACGATGACAAATGTCTGTGTCAGACCTTTAACAGCTTGGTGTTGTATAACACAAGAATAACATGAGAGATGCCATCAAATGTCCAAATCTCCCGTCGGCATTGACAGCACTGAAAGGGCGACCTTTCAGTTTGTGGAGCTAAGGTTTCTGATGCATGCTGTGAGAAATGTTCGCAGTGTCTGCCAGTAAGGGATTCTGTCAATAGTCGATCCACGGTGTAAAAAAGTATTATGTAACAGGGCTGTTTTCCACCGTGTCTGATCTGGGCACTCCCTGCTCCTGAGAGTCAGACTTGTTGTTGTGGTATTTACAGCTCCGACGCTGGCGAGCCAATATCAAGCAGACATTTGAGGAGATGAGTAGTACAGCAGCATTTTCCTCTCTCTCACGTTCTCTCTTCCACCTGCTCTCCTCTAACTTTCTCAGTGTCCTTTCTTTTCCAACACCCTGCCCACGCACTTGCGCCAAAACCTCCCAACGCTTCGCGCTGTTTTGAGACATTTTTCAGACGTGACATCGGTTCAACAAACACATAAACTATCGTCTCTGTCTCATGGCCTGACCACCCATTTCTGCAGAGAATGAACAGAATTCTGCCACCTTCAATCATATAACAGAGAACATGTCCTGGTTTGCCACATGTCAGCACCGCCGCACACACACACACACACACACACATCCATCTTCCTGCTGCAGTTCCTGGAAACCCACACCGCTACGTCACCGCTAACCTGCACTCCGCTGCTTTTATAGTTTATCCCTGCTCTGGCTTCATTGCTCTCTATACTGTCAACCGCTCGTCCCACTCTGAGCTGATGTTAAGGTTTCAGTCAGGGCACAGTAGAGATTCTCAGCATTTCCTGTTATTAATGATCTACCCATTCATCTGCACTCCCACACGGAGAAGGAGCGAGGGAGTCTCACTGCTCTAAGTAGCTGTGACAGCGGAGTTTCCATCCAAGTATGTTTATGTGAATTAAGATGAATTGATCTTCAATGGCGGAGAGGAAATGGGAAACTTTGACTACATTTCCTCGCGCTCCTTTTACACTTGTTGAATGCAGAAACGTAATGTGTGTGACAAATGGAAATTAAAATGCTTTTGTTGGATAACCAATGATCTGCCAAGCTTGCATGGACATTAGATGCATTAGGATATTTCTGAGTACAAATGTCTTTTGTTTTGTCTTCTGGTTTCATTATTAAATAGGGAAAATTTTAGCTCATAACATCATAAACTATAACATACTTGATTCTTTATAGAGACTTCACTGTAGTTGTCACAGCCTGGCTCTGTGCCCCCTGCCGTTTATTAGTTATTTCCTAAGACTCAGTTGGTTTTGGTTTTCTGTGTTTGTTTTTCTGTTTTGTACTTTGTTTTTTTGGATTCCCTGCTTTTTTGTACTTGATTCAGCTTTTATTATTAAAGCTCGCCCTTTGCTTTTGCAACCTGCTGCCTCGAGTCTCTGCATTTGGGTCCACTTTCTCTGCTTCATTCCTCACACAGATCAAAATTCAGCAGAACAAGATTATATAGAATAATAATAGAATAATGAAAGATTTATTGCAATTAATGAAATAAGAAACAACATCATTGAAAAATGTGCTCCATGAAGTGATATTTAGAAACACATTCTACACGTGTGTCAAAATGTAGAGGGGACATTCTTGCCATGCTTCCATACACATTAAGGCACTATTCCGAGAGCTGCGTGGTTTTTCCATACGCTCTCATTTACGTTTGAGCTTTCTCTACTTTCCCTGCATTTACCAGAACCTCAGTCTTCTGCGAGTGCGCGCTGCGACGCGACCGACCTCTGCTGAAATAGAAGATCAATCTCAGCTGCAGCAGGACGTCAACAAAAAGATAATGAGAGATGTGGTTGATGTAGCGCTTGCCACCGACATGGCATTAGCGTCATCTGTCTGGGAGATGAGATGACGACAGATATGGAATCCATCAAAGGTAGCAGCAAATGCATAATCAGAGCCAGCCTTGTCTGTCTGTGGAGGCTGGATGTAGTTAGAAAAGCTGCTAAATTTTAAGTCGTACAGGCAGAGTGAAAGGAGGGAGAGAAATAATAGTTTATTGATTTCAAACTTCGGAAACTTGGTGGGGCCTCCACAGTAATAGCAGTCCATTACATTTTCTTTTTTTTTTTAGATTTTATGCATATTGCTGCATCATTTATTCACTATCCCAACTTCAAATCACATTTAGTTTCATTCTCTGATTATGTTGCATTTGCATCTTTACTAAACCTCCTTTACTGCCTTATGGGCTCTTTTTAGGAGAATATTCACTGTAATTAAAAATAAAGATTAAATTATACAGCAGATGGCAAGAATGTTTTCAGCCCTGAATGTCTCAGGCTGTGTAGTGCCCCATAGCACCATTTTTTTTCCCACCTGTGTTTTGCTATAGTCCCGTCCTACTGTGCTGTGATTGGCTAGTACTCGTCACGTCGAGGTTGGACCGGGTAGGACGCGGTTAAGGTTAGGGCAAAGAGGACATGTTTACGGTTAGTACTAGCCAATCACAGCGCAGTAGTATTAGCCAATCAATGCACAGTAGGGAGGGACTAGGTGAAACACAGGTGGGAAAAAAATAACGCGCCCCGACAAGCTCCCAGGATAGGGAAGCCAGTACTGTATGTAGCCTGAGAGGCAAAGCCTGGGGCAAAAAAGCCCATAACAACACAAGCTGCTGCTCGTAAAGCTTATTGTTGCGAGCCGACCGTAATAACTGAAAGTGATCCAGATGGGCGTATCAACAGTTTTATCAGCTCAGAGTAATATTGAGTACAAATCTTTAATGCCTGCGTTTGACAAACCGTATTATTTAATTACTAAACAACATTTACAAATGAACATGTTTTATTCAAAAGCTGCAGAAATAACTCAGCGGCCTCTGCTTCTCTGAGACTTTCCCCTCAATTAAAATCACACTTGTCTGTGTCAAAATGAATTCCAGAGCTTCTGTGTTTGTATAATAATGTAAATACTCAAAATCTTTCAGAATTGCCACAGGACAAAGTCAAGCTGTTACCTCCCTCTCAGCTGTATCCTCAATGGGAAATAGTGGAAACTATTTGCGATTTATTAGACTTCATTTCCATTAAATTTCTACAAGCCCATATAATGGCGAGAGCTTGGAATCAAACTTTCAGTATGCATAAAGTCAATTAGTACTGTGAGAAAATAAAGGTTTGTTTCAGATAACAATTTTCCCTGAAAAATAAAACTGGTATCAAGCAAATTCCAACAACTTTCTCCACAGCGTTCCAGTTTGTTTCACATAAATAACACTTCACTGTTATCTGTATGAAACAAGCGCTGTGGTTGCCTGGTTTGGCTCCATGGCCACAACAGACTTTTCAAAGTAAACACTCACAAACAAAGCCCAGATGTGACCAAACTGAACAGCTGCTCACATCAGCCACAAACAAACCTGTAAACCAAACAAAATCTCAGCTTTAGCTACGTGGTAAATTCTACGCACAAACCAGAAAAAAAAACACTCTTGGATCACAACGGGGGAAGAAAAAAAAATAATGATGAAGAAGGGGATCAAATAGGCGAGGAATGAGGTGAAAATGAGGTGATTGATTGAAGAAGGAGATAATGAAAAAGGGGCAGACGGAGGAAGAAAGAAGTTGGCAGGGAGAGAAAGAGGGAGCATAGAGGAGAGATGGTCATGCAGACATGCAGCTGGATGAATACAAGGCCTCTGTGTCAGCGCTGTGTGTGTGTAAGAGAGAGAGTGTGTGTGTGTTCAGAGCATTACTGTAGCACTGAAGCCAGGTCTAGTTGGTATTTAGAGAGAGTTTGCACGCAGATCTTTCACACAGACCTAAGCCTTATCCTGACTGGACTGAACTGCCTTGAAAACGCAGGGCAGCACATCAGAGACAGAGAGGGCAGGGGGAAAAAAAATGAAAGGTCAAAGAGGGGAAATGGGATAAAAGAGGAGAAGGAGCAAAATGGGAAATGACTTATAGAGAGAGAGAGAGAGAGCGAGGAAGACTTACTTTTGGAACAGGGGGTCCGTGGTCATCCAGATATGTGGATTCACCTGAAAAGACAAGAAAGTATACATGTTAGGATTCTGACATACCCACAGGACAACCACTTCCGAGGACCATCCACAGAGACCAGAACAGCTACTTTACATCAGCATGACGGCTGCAGGAAGCAGGTTGCCAGTTTGGGAATCCCAAAGATGTGCAGGATGGTGTGAAGAGCTTCAAAAAGCACCAAAGGAAGACTAATGCAGTGGCAAATATGTATGAAACAAAGGCATCTCTGTGCTCTTCTCAGTCAAACAATTAACCCACTTCAATAACGCGTGGTTGTCTAAAGCATTTGGAATGTCTCAGATAAACTGAAGGGGGTTTATAATTTGAGAAAAATACCCCAAGTCTGTCTGAAAATACATAATCCATGAAAAACCCTCAGCACCCCCCTCTCTCCTGCCATCTCTCCTCTCTTACAATCCCACAACATCTCCAAACGTTCATTTTAATAACATTAACTATGGCCAAGAAAACCATATTATTCAACCGGAAAGACCAAATGCAATTATCAATCTTTTAACAGACCACTCAAACTTAGAAAAGCTTACAGCAACCCTAAAGGACAATCAGATCCCATGCAGTTTATCCAGAGCTGATTCCTCTCTGCACCGCCTCACTTAGATCAGACTCAGATCTTTCCAACCCCAAAACCACAACTCATAATAACAAAATATACCCCACACTAAACACACTCAGTCAGTACTGCCCATCTGTGCCATCCCTGCCCCCTTGTTTGTGTTTTGTTTCTTTTTTTATGTTGTAAAGTATTCTTGTCTGTTGTTTGTTTGTTATCACCTGTGGTAAAGAAATTAATTTTGTTTTTTTGTATGATTTCACCATACATTTTCTTTTTTTAGTTTTAGACATTTTGTCCCACTGACAGTAAACATGTGCAAGATGTTTTGGTTTTGACTGGTATGTTTTCTTGATGAGCTTAACTTGTTTTTCTTCTCTTGTATCTTTACGGTCTGAGTAAATATTGCTTTTTTTTTTTTTATTGTGCCCACATTAATCAGATTCATCCAACTTTAGTTCCACTCCACATTTTTTCCCTTGCCACACCCTCCAGTTTTAGAAGCTGCACCAAACAACAGGTGGCACTTCACTTCAAAACTCACACCCCAACACAACAAACACTCTGTCATCCTCTGCCGCAGTCACCCACAGAAAACAGTGTCGCTCTTCTGCTCCGAGTCCGACGATGTCACGAAGAGAGTTACAACCTCTTTATACAGTATATCGAACACTGTGAAGCTATTTTATGAGGGAACAATGGAGCTCATTCAAGGCTGCCTCACACTTCGGATCTGTGCCTGCTTTTCTACCCACTCTCCAAATCCATGCCCTGGATTTCGGACAGCGGCCTTTTCTTTGGTCCATCCGGACACACAGAAAACGCATCGCTTCCCATCACATTTACAACCTTCAGGTGGCTCGCCCAGGAGACAGGGAGAAAGACAAATTGGAGAGCGTGGGCCGAGTAAAGCTATAAAGAGAAGAAATATTACATAAGAGAACAATCTCTCCTTGTGTCTCTGAAACGCGATCCAACACACAGATGAAAATAGCAAGAAATGATCCATGGACACACACGTTGGTTTATAACCAGCCAAAGTTCCCCACTTGGCACACACTTACAGATGTTATTGTATGCTTGTACTGGATATGACTCTGTAAGTACTGTTTATAGTTAAGATAGTGGTGTGTAAGCTTTGAGTAATTAGACTTACACTGAGCTCCAATCTGCCTCTGTTACAATATCTCACACACACACACACACACACACACACACACACTGTATCGAACCTGCTTGCCTTTCTGTGTGTTGTGCCTCATTAATTCATCAGGAGCAGGATACTGACACAGCTGCACTACGCTCACCCTCAGGTGTTTTTGAGACGCTCTTTATCTTTGCACATGGTTTTGTCTCTCTTTCATGACTTTACACCGTTTTCCAGAGGAATGCTATGGGAGGTTTGCAGCTCGTCTCCGAAGCATTTAAGGTCACGGCAGGGTGAGGATGCAGACAGGCAGACATCTCTGTTCCTTCCTCTGTCATCCATCACGGACAAACGCCCCACACGACCTCCAACCCCTCCCCACCTCCCGTGTGTGCTTCTCATTAGCGTTTTGGATAAGGGATTGGAACTAACTTTTTCCAGGGCACGAGTCTTGTAAAAGCTGCCCCTCCACCCCCACCATCCACAGAAAGAGGAAAATGAAATTAAAGAGCCACTGTACAGTGCTGTACTCATCGACCTCCTTGTCCTCTCGTCCACTGTTAGACGTTAGCGAGGAGGATTTCACGTAACCCCTGTAACATTGCGATTTGTCATTGTTCATTAGTTTAAAAAAAACTATGGTGGATTTTGTGACATTTAAACAGAGCCAGACTCGCTTTTTTGTGTTAATTATTTGCCAGCTGCTTGCGGTAGCTTCATACATTATTTAGCGTACAGACATGACAGCGGTATCAATCCTCTCTTCTACGTCTCTGCAACAAAGTGAAAAAGTGCATTTCCCACTAAGTTGAACTTTTGCTTTAAATACAGTGTGTTTGAAGGCAGAACATGGAGAGGCGTGTCATTGTGGATCTGGAAAAAAGGATTAAGACGGCCTCTGCTCATCTGCAGCATGAACAAAATAGTTTCAACCAACAACACAACTTCAGGGTTAAGATTCCTGCAAAACAACTGGGAACAATGTGGGCGGAGGCTTTTACATGTCTGTGCCCCGGGGCCCATTGCCTCATAATCCATCCGTGCACCTATGGGGGATTTTGGATCTCACGTCTGATAGGACAGCACTCTCCGCCTTCATCAAAACACCAAAGGAGGGAATATCTTTTGGAAGACTGGCGTTTCATCTCTCCAGTAGAGTTCTTGTAAAAAAAAAAAACTGAAACTGTTCTTGCGGTGGCCCAACACCTTACTAATGCACTTAATGTTGCTATTTTTCTCTCATTTGTCACCTGTAGTTACGAAGAATACAAGGGTCACGAATGGTCAAGTGGAGAAACTAGTTAAGTGGGAGAGGGCAAAGGGCTCACTTTCGCAAGAATTCACAAATTAAACAAAGGTCAGTGTCACCTTTGAACATCCTAGTGTGTGTGTGCGTGTGTGTGTGTGCGTGTGTGTGTGTGCGTGTGTGTGTGTGTGTGTGTGTGTGTGTGTGTGTGTGTGTGTGTGTGTG
>JAOVVB010082002.1:0-13623 GCA_028570985.1 Heterobranchus longifilis
TTTCCAGGTCTTCTGCATCTGCGCTCTCTGCGTCTCTGCACCGTCATTGCAGCTGGGGAATGACTGAATGATGTAACGTCACTGTAGCGTCACTTTCTACCTATGTATAGTACAGTTGTGACATCACAACCGTTTAAAGGCACAGTTTCTGAATACGGGCTGTGTGCCTCAATGGATTGAGCGTTTTGATACTTTCATAGTATTTATATAGCACCTAGACCTGCTTTATAACCAAAAAAGACATGGAAATCTCACTCTTTTTTTTTTTTTTTTACAATATGGGACCATTAAGTGCTGAATCTGGTTATTTACTGTGTCCATCAGTATGCAAATAAAATCCTGCAATTTACTCTATTTGCTATTATCATGCGAGGACAACCTGTAAACAGTATGTCTGCCCCATGCCGTCACATGTTGTGAATCACATTTGCACCAAACGAGAGACGTGGCTGGGATGCAACAAGATTTTTCTAATTTCTGATTTAAAAAAGCAAAACGTTTTTCTATACAAATCACTGCTGCCTCCATTTTCTGTGACAGTCAGGTGATATATAAGTAGAGGTAAAAAAAAAAGAGGATGTATTTTGGAGTAAAAACAAATTATAGCTAATATTAAGTTGTGTTTGAGTCACTTTAGCAAATGACAGTGGTCAATTTATCAACAAAGACATGTCAAATTTACAGGAGATTTAAATTACTGAGGTCCCCAGATAATATAAGCTCTTTGCAAATAGGACTTTAGAGACCTTAAAGTGCAGAGACGGAGGAAAAGCAGCAGCAATATTAGTCTACACAGTAAACACTTCTCTTCTTTCATGCATCTCAGCGACCGCTGGAACCACACAGTCCACGAGGTCCGCTGCGCGGGTTTAACCTTTAAGCACACATCATGTTTGACGGACACTGCAGCTCACAGTGTCTTCAGAGAACTGGAGTCACTCATCGGTGTGTCCGAACTGAGAACAGATTCAGACTTTTAACGGCTGGTGGTTAAATGCTTTGCTCAAAGGCACAAAGAGCTGTTGTTGAAGGAAGGGAGGAAAATGTGAAGTGGCTTAACGGAGAGCACTGGGTGAATTCAGACAATGAGGCAAACCAATAGACCTTTGTCATGGACATTTTAATGTCTGCACAGGTGTAAATTATCTTTATTATCCATTATTCTGAATTAACTTCTATTTGAGACCATTTATTCATATCTTGCACTGCACTGTAATTTTTATTCTCCTAATTTGTCTTTTTATTACCAACCGTGACAGCGATGTTTTCACCTTGTGTGTGTGTGTGTGTGTGTGTGTGTGTGTGTGTCAAATGTGGTCTTGGAGACACCTACTGTCGCAGGAACTCCCACAGAGGTGGTTTGTAGTAATTTGTCATATATATGTCTGTCTGCGGGCAGATGTTGTCACCGTGATAGCGACACAATCGCGCAAGATGAAGTCAAAAAACTTTCCAGGTGTGTAGCTGAGATCAAAATGAAGGCAGAGTTCGAAGATGGGTGTGGTCTGAGCAAGGGCGCTGGAGGTAGGGGGTAGGGACTTTACATCCCTGGCCCGATTTGGCATTGCGGCTGGCGTGATCCCATCGCAAGATGGTCGCTAGTTTAGTCTTGTTTTTCCTTACCAGGTGTGACAGCGATGCTGGTATTGTTGTCACCTTTTGAGTCTGTGTGTGAGTCTGTGTGTGTGACCTCATGATAAAATGTGGTCCTGGAGACACCTACTGTAGCAGGAACTGCAGAGGCGGATTTGCGTACTTTGCCAGGTGTTTATATTTCTGTCTCTGTGGACAGATGCTGTCACCACGATAGCATCACACCTGTGCAATGTACAGTCCTGAAACTTCACAGGTGTGGAGTTGAGATCAAAATAAAGGCAGAGTTCGAAGATAGGTGTGGTCTGTGTGTGTCCTCATGACAAAATGTGGTCCTGGAGACACCTACTGTAGCAGGAACTGCAGAGGCGGTTTTGAGTACTTAGCCAGGTGTTTATATTTCTGTCTCTGCAGACAGATGCTGTCACCACGATAGCTTCACAACCGTGACAGTCCCGAAACTTTACAGGCGTGTAGTTGAAATCAAAATGAAGATGGTCTCTCGTTTATATCTTGTTTTAATGCCTTTATGTCTTATGCAATGCACTTTGAATTGCATTGTTGTTGAAAGGTTCTATACAAATAAACTTGCCTGAACTTGATAGATTGTTTGGTCCATGAAATGATAGAAAGTCACAATATTCTGAGGCCCACGTGAAGATATTTGAAGTACTTGTTTTGTCTGTCCAACAGTTTAAACCCAAATATATTCAGTTTAATATCATAGAACATTCAGACAAATATCAAATACTCTCATTTTTATACGTTTCTGTCGATCGATAAATAGTTTCAGCTCTAGTGTAAATAATAAACTTAACGATGGCTCTATCTCCCATTCAACTGCTGGCTCACCTTCAGCATGTCATTCAGTTTCTAACACGCGTCCTGATCATATCAACATGTTGTTCAGCAGGGACGGACGGTGGCGGGTGTTGAGCTACATACCTGAGAAATCGGTTGAGGTCTCCGTGCCTCATGTACTCGAACACCATGGCCAGCGGCTCTCCGTCTGTACACACGCCGTAGAATCGCACAATGTGCTGGTGTTGGAGCACCGTCAGCAGCTCCGCCTCCCTCTGGAAGTCCTGCCGGGTCGACTCGTTGGCGTCCTTTAGAGTCTGTGACCACACACACACGAAGATGAAGATGCTGATGATTGGGCTTAAAGTAAAAGTCTTAAATCAACAGCTGTTAAAAGCAGTGAGGAGTGTAGTAAAAGGCATTTGCGTGATATGAAAAGTAAAGTAAAGCTGCTGCTGGAGGATTTGTGTGTATTAATGAGAAGCATCGGGCCCAGAATTCCTCGCTACGCCCCTACTTATGAGTGATGATGTGTTGCAATAAAAGCACACGTGTGATTAATGGGATGATAAATCTGAGCGGAGCCAGATTCATCGTCTTGTTTTTATTCACTGTGGTTTGCATTAACCTGTTGTAACATGAGCTGCGTATTAAACCACCTGACTGTCCTCAACAAAGACTTCTCACTCCGAAACCGCAGGATGTTATTTCACTGCACGGAGGATTTAAGTCTTAAGTGTATTTACTTGTACTCTTGTTGGTGTAGTCTCATGTAGCTGTTGTTGAGTACTTAAAGCTTTCTGAGTATTTATTTCTTTGGCAGAGAGACGGAGGATGGCATGCAACAAAGATCCCAAACTACATATTAATAGTGAAATTGATACTGAGAAAGTGAAAAGTGACGGAGTAAATTCACTCACCTTGATGGCGACCAGCATCTTGTCGCTGTCGGGGCTGAGGTTGGCGCACTCTGCCAGGTAGACTTTGCCAAACGCTCCTTCACCCAGCTCCCACTTCAACACAATGTCCTGTCGTTTAATGTGCTGGACACCTGGTCAATAAAATACAGAACATCTGGGTGAAATGATGTCTTGATTGCACCAAAAGTTAATTATATTGGCTCAAAATTTCAGCACTTTAGTTGTTTTGCTATCTTTGTTGTCCCTTATGAAATCCATTGTGTGCTTACTGTACTTACTGTAAAAAACAACAAAAACAACATTACAGACATTGATGAAAACAAAAAAAAGACGAATAGTGACGTAAACACCCCACATGAAAAAGGGTTTAATTACACCAACAATCAAGACACTGAAATGTTGTTGTATTTGGGGGAATGAGAAGCTGCAATGATTAACTATTAAATTAGTCTGTAACTATTTTGATAATAAACGAATCAGTTTCAGTAATTTTTTAAGAAAAAAGAAGTTAAAATTCTCTGATTTCAGCTTCTTAAATGTGAATATTTTCTGGTTCTTTATTCCTCTATAACAGTAAACTGAATATCTTTGAGTTGTGGACAAAACAAGATATTTGAGGACGTCAACTTGGGCTTTCAGAATAATTGCGGTTCACGATATTATTATTATTAAATATGCTTAAAACTCATAAATGGCACTAAAATACACTGGAATCACTTTACCTTACATTTTGATTTGTTGGGAGGTTTTTTATCAAACATTCTGACTTTTTTCTGAAAACATTACAACTTTCTTCTTGAAACTTTCCGATTTTTTTCTCAAAACATTATGACTTTTTTGAGAAACCAATATTTTTCTTGCATCACAGATAGGACACTAGTAAACTGCAATCAATTCGTGAGGATATTTACGATATTCATGATTATAATAATGGAAATTCACCACGATCAACTTATTGCGAGTGTTTTTTATCGCGATACACGATAAAATCCAGTATTGTCCCATCCCTAGTCGCAAATTCGCATCGCTGCCTCTGAATAGTTTTGATGCGAAATATACGCCTGCAATTATTTCTAATTTTCGTGTCATTTATTCGTTACGTCCCCGGTGTGTGTGAAGACCTTTAGTGTAGATTCAGTAACAAACCATCAAACATCACCAGAGTGGAAAGCAACAACACTCACACATGTCTTTCTCCTTGATGATGCCGCAGAAGTACTGAGGATTCTCTACAAAGCTGGATAAACCAGAGTCTTCATCAGAGGAAGGCGGGCTGGTTCCAAAGTTCATGAAACGGAGCGACACGGCCAGATCATCCTCGGTGCCCAAAACTGATGAACCTAATGAGACGGGGGAGGGATGCAAACAAGCAAAACTGAGAGACGCGTAACACCTAATCAGCCTCCAACCACTCGTGATTGCGGCGGCCATCAAAAGAAAATTCAGAACTCATTTTTTTTTTCCCTTGGGAGGAATCGACGTTCTCCGCTACCAACTTGGCTGCACGTTTTGTTGGTGCCATGGTGACAGATGATGACGAGCTCTAATAATCACCATCATCAACAACCATGCAGCAATCAGGACACATTGAAGTGAAAAAAGGGGAAGGAAGCCTGAATGGTTAGCAACCCCTGACTACAGTGTGTATTAAAAGCCAAACAAGTGGAGCCCAAATTGTCAAACCCCACTCAGCAAGGCAAACCACAGAACCCCTAGAGTCCAACACGGTAGAAAATGGAACAACAAAGAGAGAGCACAGAAGCGATGGAGGGAAGGAAAGAGGGAGCAGGGTCCACTTAGGCAATCAGGCCCACTTAGGCACTTTGAGAGTGAGAAGGGTAGATGTGTGTGTGTGTGTATGCGTGTGTGTTGGGGGGGGGGGGGGGTGGGGGTCCGAGCAGAGCTATATCAAGTCTAGCTGTTCCTCCATCCATCCATCCATCCATCCATCCATCTTCTTTAATGGCCCTCACCACGTGGCGGTGGCCAAGGGAGGTTTCTGCCGCCATTCTCGTGCGGTAATTAAGGCACTTTAGCTCGGCCGACACAGCGGCTGCCTGTGTGCAAAGTTACAGCTCAGTGGAAATCCTATATTAGTCCGTCTCTCCTGCGCATTACCTTCTGAGAGCCTGACAGAACCATCTGCGATTTGAAACAATAATTTGGCAGAACGTTTGATTATGGGCTCATTTCAGTTGGCGTATACGTCTTTAGATTGTGGTTCTGGGCTGAATAAATGTCATCTGCTGGGTTCTGTTCCTTTCATCACGTTATAGTGCAGCATGGAAGTATAACAGAGAGATGTGGAAGATGGATTACATGAGTCATTTTGACCTGTTGTTTAAAAGAAATCTTGATGCCACAGGTGAAAGTTTCTCTGGTTCCCAGTGCAGTTTGACTTACTGAAGATTTGTTTTATTATAGGGCCAAAGTTGGTTAAAGTAGCACTCGATTTAGCATTGCACTGTCATGTTTGTGCGTTAACGATGGAGCTAGAAGTAGGAGTTGCTTAGCTTAGCTTAGCTTAGCTTAGCTTAGCTTCGCTTAGCTTAGCACAAAGACTGGAAGCAGGGGGAAACAGCTAGCCTGGCAAAAAAAAAAAAAAAGTTCAAAAATAGCTATAGCAACTAACACAACTTGTCACTTTTATGTTTCTGTTTTTGTACAGATTATACAAACAAGATGTAACATGTTAATTAGAGCGTTATAGGTGCAGGTAGGTGGATGTTTTAACTTTGGACAGAGACCGGCTAGCTGTTTCCCTCTGCGTCCAGTCTTTGTGCTAAGCTAAGCTAAGCTAATAGACTCCTGTGTCTCCATAGTTAACTATGTTGAAATAATCCAATAAAGAAAGATTTGATTTTTAAACTGTGCAGGAGGAACTCACACCAAGAAAAAAAAAAACGAGACAGAGGGTGTCACCGGTATTTTATGCTTCGACTTCACTTAGATAATGATCAAATGTGTTGTTGCTTTACTCAGGGAGGATTTCCTCAAAGGAATAGTTCAACATTTTGTGAAGCATTGAAGCTATATAGCCAGCAGCTGCTTAGCATAGCATGAAAACAAGTTCTTGGCCAGACCAGTGACCTCTGAAAACCACAATTTGTCTTTTTTACTCTTTTGTTTCTATGTATTAAACTAACAAAATACAATGTTTTGATCAGTGACCTTTAGAGGTGCTGGTAGGTTGATTGTTTTTGGACAGAGCCAGGCTAGCTGTTTCCTCCTTTTTCCACCAGGCCTTCAGGAAGTGTGCCAGGCGTTGAAGCCAATTTGACATAGTGGCCAAATGGTGGTATCACAACTATGGCGGCCGTCACATGAGCCCATGGGGCCCAAAAAGACATTTTCCCATTGACTTACATGGTGAAAAAGACGTTTAAAGAATTTTTTTTGATCGTCACAACCTCCGCAAAATGACTCATTTCACTATCAGGATTAGATCCATTTGGTTTGATAACATTTGGAAAGTCTAGATGAGTCGTAAGATTGAATCTTTTAATCCCCATTCAAGTTAGCCGAAGCGCTAAACCGGATGTAGCCGGCTCCGTCGGCGGAAGTCCCCAGTGCGCTCTACGGGCCCCATAACGTGGAAGTAGTGCTTCGAGGCAGAAGTTGACGGAGCTCTGCCTCGAATGCTGTATCCAGTTCTTATTATACATCCATGGTTTCCACTCTTTACGCTAAGCTAAGCTAACCGCCTGCTGGCTCTTGCTTCATATTTAGCGTACTCTCAGCAACTAAAGAGAATAAGCCAAAATGTCAAACTATTCCTTTAATCCACTAGCGGCTATATTATGCATGCAGTATGAATTAAATGATTGTCTTTTAACTTACGGTGAATGCCAAACTTGGAATGCTGGCCACACTTGTTAATAACCAAAATCATGATGAGAAGGAAAGTGCAGGCAAACACAGCCAGACCCACAGCCACGGACACCTGTTCAAAGAAAGACAGATTAGCAGCAACACTAACGTCGTTGATATCATTCGTGTTTGATGACGCACAGACGTACCACAAACACTCGACTCTCCGGGTTCTCTGTGACGTCCATGTCTGATTTGTTTGTAGGAACTGAGGGGCAGGGATGAGATTTGTTAAAAAAGACTCCAGACAGACCTCTCGTCAGGTCTACGAGGAGACATACAGAGATGTTTAGGAGAGCAGAAATCCATTCAAGACTTACTTGGATCCACATCAAGGACTAGCATGAGGGAAGCAAGAACACAAAGACATTACAGAGAACCAAAGATGCTGCCTGTGATATTCAAGAGTGCACAGACTATTTAAACAAACATTCACACACATTTCAGTATTAAACATTTAGCTGATTAATATACAAATACAATATCTTTAGTCTCTTTTCACAGTTTTTTAATTGTGTTGAGTTAATTATTCTATTTGTAGCTCTGTGTTTATTTAGTCTTTATTAGGCACTGTGAGTTAATTTGGCCAATAATTGTATTTCTTACCTACCTCATTTGTTTTTGTTTGTCATTGGGTTTTAGATTTCGTTTTTTGGAAACTTAGAAAATCAGTTTTCACAGATGAAAAATTACCTGGCAGAAGAAAAGTCTTGCTTGCTTTACTTCTCAGGGCTTCTGTACATTTTCATTGAAAAACGATTAAAAATGATTACGGTCTGATTTTTTTTTGTGAGGATCTGTACTAACTAAGATGTTTTCTTAAGTCTGTAGAATACGATGTGTAGGCCGGGACATCTCTGCAGCACCACCACAATATTTCATATAAAATGGTACTTTGACACATATTTCACCTTTAACAAATACTGCACTTCCTGCGATTTGAAAATTGCAGTAGGCAATTTCCATAAAATTCGGATTAATTGTTCAGCCCTAATATTTAATATGTACTGTATATGATTTTGGACACAGCTATTGTTTCAACACTGATCCAAGCAGTGTTTAAATCATAACGTATTCAGATAGATTCCTCTTTTAGCCGCCCTAATGGCTTCCTCTGCTCATTATGGGATGCTGCTCGGAAAAAAAACCCATTCTGCAGCTCCAAAACAGTTTCAGGAACTCACCTGGAATTATCCCCTCAGGATCGAACGGGTCGAAAGGGTTGTCCATAAACATGCCGTTGGCCGTGGCCTCATCCCTTCCCAGTTTGTTCTGCACGATCAGAGTGTAGTAGCCGTTGTTGATGTGCGTGGGCTTGTTGAGGAAGAGACATCCGTGTTTCACCGATCCGTCGCCCGAGTCCGGGATGAGCTGGGTGTACGTGTAGATGCTCTCTTTGAGTTCTTTGCCGTTGTAGCGCCAGGCGATGGTTGGTTCGGGATTTCCATCCACGGCGAAGGGGAAACACCAGTGGTGCTGCTGCACGGCGTCCCTCAGGAAGAGGATTTTGACCGGGACTGTTAAGAGATGTCAGATGAGGGACGGTTAGAGAAGACAAGTAGGAGATTGGGAAAGTGAAAAGTGTTTCATCTGCAACAAATGCTGAGCTGCTCTTGTGTATTTGTTGTTGAGTTTGATGTATAGTTTGATGTATGTAGGCTATAAATGCTGTGGTGTGTGGTATTGGTTTATGCAACATACTTGTCCCTATACAAATAACTTTGCATTTCTAAACTGGAACTGAAAATGAAGGACTAGGATTTTACACTAAATATATCATATATCAATATATAAATACAAAGTACGCTAAATATGAAGCTATCACCAGCAGCCAGTTCAGCTTAGCTTAGCATAAAGTGTAGAAACAGCGAGCCTGGCTCTGTCCATAGGTTAAAAAACAAAATCCAAAAATTAATTTGCAACTATTTTAATGATCAATTAAACGTTTCATGTGTTTTAGATGACATACATTCTCTTTTTCAATGAAAAAAAACAACTTCTTTTTCTGTTTTATATCACTGTAGATTAAATACATTTGGGTTTTGGGGTTGGTAGAACAAAAATAAGACGTCATGAGCATTTTATTTCACTATTTTTGAGAAATTGAGAAAATAATCTGCAGATTAATGTATAATCTGTTTGAAGTAGAAGTACAAAGTAGCATCACATGTTTTTTCTCAAGTACAGTGCAGGTAAAAGTACAAGGCAAAATGATACGTTCGTACAGTACTTTCTTACTTTCTACTGGTGGTAATGGCCAGTAAATCAAATAATGATTATGTAGATGCTCAATCGAAATGCACAATAGCGCTGTGCAATAAGGCCAAAATCTTCTATCCCGATATAGATAATTTCATATCTTGATAACTATATATATATATCACAATCTGGCATTCTTTTTGGTAATTCAATAAATAAACAGTCCATCTGTTCTCTATATTAGCAAAACAGCATCTCTATGATTATGGACATCGAGAAGGAAATAATTTAGAAAAATATATTCTGCAGTTTTGTCATCGTACAGCCCAGCTCTAATGCACAGGCCTCTATGCTACTATATGCTGAATGTGCATCATGCGTAACATAAAGTCAACGGTTGGTGAACCGCCCTATAGGTTCCCCTCCTAGTTTCCATGAATCAATGTTCTCCATCTGTTCTGCAAACCTGTGCTGACCTGCCATGAATAATGAATCCTGGTCGTCGTCGTGCCCCCGACCACAAAAGCTACCTGGAAGCTCCGCTGGACGCGAAGTTACAGGAAATGGCCTCGTTTAGATCGAACAAGTGCAGAGACCCCTCATGCAGTCCAGCGCTGACAAGTCTGCTGCTCTTAACCCATGACCCAGCCTCGGGAAGTGCTGTGCTAAGGGGATACTGAGGCATTTGTCTTTTTATTCAGAGCTCGCTGAAGTCTGTTGCACTGTGAAAATTAGCGCCGTTAATCACATTTAGCTCACCCCTACTAAACGTACACAAGCTATTTCACTGCAGGGGTGAAAAGGAAGGCTAGAATTATGTTTAATGAGCGTGCCTGTCCATTGTCTAATTCTTAACAATGAACATTTTGGGAAAATGCGGCAAACACACAAAATGTTTCCTGGCATCATTCATTGTTAACTGGAACCTTTGCATACAAAATATTACCTTTTGTGATATTAATAAAGCATGCACTCCAAATCCACCTTTTAACTTTGAAGTTAAAAAAATGACATTGCAAAAAAACATGTTTTAGAAAAGGTCTTTTATGAAAGGAAAGCCACACGAGCGGCATGAATCAATGGCACAGAGAGCCACTCAGCAGTAAACACCCACTGTTCTGGGAGGTAATTAAGAGTAATTAAAGGGCTAGCGGTTAACGAGTGTCCGTCCACCAGGGGGGCTGATGTTGATAGATTAGCTGCACTAACGCATTTACAGACTGCCAATCACTGCGGATGAAGCGGTTTTCCGGAGTAGGAGGGAAAAGTCCATTAGCACAGGCTCAAATCAGATCTTAGCGCGGGTTATCAGCCCCATTTTCCTGACGTTCATTATCTGTCCCTTGATGCTCGTGCATTTGGCTTCAGCTGATTGGCGCCCCCGCTTCTTTTTGGCTTTATTTTCTAATGAGTGACACTGAGTTGGTGATATATGATATTGTTTGGGCAGCATTTTTTCAGTAATGTATCACTAATGCATCTTGTTTTTCTGTGGGACCGCTGGGTGCTGTCATTCCTCCGTGTTCCTCAACTTCCAGATGCACTAATGCATCTGGAAGGAGACAACAACAGCAAGCCTCCCGGGTCAAACTGTAATTCGAAGTACGGTGTGTGTGAGGTCAAGGAGTTCTTTTTTTTTTTAATTACTTTTGCATTCAAACGTAAGACAGGTGGCAAACACTGACAAACTACATGTAGATACTGTTAGAGATTGTTAGACAACTCTAATCTTCTCACACACACATAAAACATAAAACAATACCAAGTACAGTACAAGACAGTGTTGTAGTACTCGACTCTATTCTCAGGACTCGTGACTCGACTTGGACTCGCGCACTGATGACTCTGACTTTGACTCGGACTTGAGCATTCATAAAGTCGGACTCAGACGATGTATATTTGTATAGGTCTTAATATTTTGGAATAAGATGTTGATATATATATTCAACCTTGATGACTCAGACTCGGGACTCTGACTCGAACTCAGGTAAGGATGACTCGACTCGGACTCGAACACTGGGGACTCGAGACTCGACTCGGACTCGAGTACAACACGGGTACAAGAACAAACAGATCAAAACGGAACCAAAAAAACTCGGGATTGTCGCAGATCAGTTTCAATAGAATTGAATCATGTCGTCCATTTTCCAATTATGATCTTATAAAGATCCAGGGTCCATCATCTCCATGGTCATATTCAAAGAGTGCTGCCCGTTCCATTGACAATAAATCCATAAAGTCTTTTAACCAATTGTCAGTGTTAAAGAAATTCGATTCATGTAATTTCCAGTTCAACATAATAATAACGGATAAAAAAGCTAATGCAATGTGTGTGAGCGTTGACTGTATTTTATTTATTTATTTATTTATACAGTCAAAATTTACAGGGACAGTGCACATTAATAAACTTTTCTGTAAATGTGCCAGTTTAGCCATCTCGGCTAATTTTCACCTGTAGTCCCTGGGCAGGTGAAACGACAGCTACAAAGTCACATAAAATAGATTAAAAACAAGAACAGCAATACTGTATACACGTATGTTTTCTGCCCTGGTGCCGAGAAGGCAGACTAATGGACATTCTTACATCTAGAATCTTAAAATAACCTTATTCCAAAGGCTCTTCACTGAACGGAAAGGTGCATATATATATATATATATATATATACAGGATGCTGTCATTCCTCGGTGTTCCTCAACTTCCAGATGCACTAATGCATCTGGAAGGAGAAAACAACAGTAAGCCTCCCGGGTCAAACTGTAATTTCGAAGTACGGTGTGTGTGAGTTGAAGGAGTTCTTTAAGAGCAAGGAGAGGTAAGATCACTCTCTTTTGTCCTCTCATTGTATCCCTGCATTAAATGACTAGCCATACCTGCAGCACTTCACTCATATTATTTTAACACTCCTCGCCAGTCGCCAGAGTGAGTGGCAGATGACAAAGAGCTCGATTAGAAGCGTACTGGGCACATACTCGTATTTGTAGAGGGGGCATTTAGAAGAAATCAGCGCAGTGCATTTTCTTTTCTCTGGCTGTCCACCCTGCCTGCACTAGAGAAATGGCCCCAGTGTGCTCTCGCCCTAACCTCCATTAAGCCCGACGACTCGTATTGAGCCCGTGAGCTTTCAGGAGTGTGGTTTTTTTTTTATTTTGCAGGCACTTACACTCAATGTCCAATTGCACCATCTCCTCCCCGGGCCCAGCTTGGTTCTCGGCCTCGCAGGTTAGGTTGTGCAGGTTGTCGTTGGAAGAAACGTTGGTGAGGAAAAGGACCAGCTCTAATGTGGAGCCCCAGATTCTCTTCTGTCAGACAGAGCAGAGGGGGTTAATGCAGCCCGGTCACGACTACATATGGATCACTGAGAGGTATACAGGTTAGAGGGATGAAATGGGATCCAATTTACTACACTGTGGATCAATAGATTACAGAGCCCAACTCAACTTTATTTATACGGCTTTAAGCTGCAGTTTATCTAAAGAGCTTTGCAGCACAGTGAGAAAAGCAGAAAATAGAGGAAACTGTGAAATTAAATACAATAAAATCACAATAACACACAGACATGTGGCCTCAGCCACAAGCAGTCAGACGCAGTTAAAAGCCAGTGAGTGGATTTTAAGGTTGAAGCTTGAAAGCATCAATAAAGTGAGATCAAATGGGAGAGGGGAAGGAATTAAATGTTTTTGGGGAGGCTACTGAGCAAATTGCCAAAACATAAAGTCCTGAAGAGACAAACAAGATCTCTGACAGTGTGGTTTAGAGACAGGTGTTCACAAATAGTAAAGATAGTGCTGGGCGGCATGTCCAAAATGTTGTATCACAGTATTTTCTTTTGGCTTAGTCTACTGTCAGGAGTAGAGTATAAAAATATGCTGTAATTTTGTAAATGTACAGTTATTAGTGTTACAAATTGTTTATGTAAAAGAGGTAAAAAAAAGTCCACACACTAGATTATGCTCCCATGAAACATAGATTTATTACCACCACGGTGACGTTTTGAGCAACAAGCTCTTAATAAATAAATAAATACATAAATGAGGTAATAAATGCCTGGGCTGAATGAAGCTGACAGTCTCTGCTAGCAACCTGTTACAGCACCCACATGTCACTCAGCCATGCCCTTAATTATACATAACTTTAAGCCTTAATATTATTTAAGTGGGTGGGTTACCAGGCTGTAAACATGTTTATTTCTGCTGTAAAGTTGAGCATTTTAACATGGGGGTCTATGGGGATTGACTCGCT
>JAOVVB010082031.1:0-13622 GCA_028570985.1 Heterobranchus longifilis
CATAAAGTAATGCAGTTAAATCAGCAGTATAAGCTTCACAGAGACACACTGCTTTGTCTTCTCCCTTTACTTCACATTGTACAGTATTGTGTCGCCCCCTATAGGTTCCTGGATTTCCTTTGCTTTTGTTTTCTATTGACTATGAGAACTTTATGCTCAGTATAGCTGAAATGATTCGTTGATTAATTGATTAGTCTATAAAATTGATCTGAAAGTACTTTGTTAATTGTTTCATAATTTTTCTTTATCTTGTAGTAGAAATGTGACTATTCGAATACGTCAGCTTGGTACATTTTCCACTATTTTCTGATATCAATTTAATAAACCAAACAATAAATAATTGGCAGATTAATCAAAAAGGAAAATAGTCATTAGTTGCAGCTCTACTGTTCAACAATAGATGCTTTTAAGAACTTGCTTCTCAGTTATTTGCTATACAACATACATAGTAGGGGTGTCACGGTTTGACTTCACACGATTCCATTAGACTTTCAACTTTAAGGTCACGATTTGATTCAATTTTAACTTTTTTTCTCAGCACTGGCGGCGATGCAACTGTTAGACTATTGAGTCTCGATTAATAATGATTGTTGGTTTTATGCCCTGACAACTGTCATTCACATTTTCAAATTATTCTTTGAAAAGACTGCCATATTTGTTTTTGGAATGTACCAGACTAAAGGCCATATGGTCCAATTTAAACAATTTATTTAAAATGAGGAAAGCATTGATCCTGCTTTTGATTTCAATAATTAATTGAAATTGAGAGCCCTGAATTGAAACTATGACATCCCTAATATACAGGGATTGATTCATACATGTAACACTGTTGTATTCTCTTCTGCATTTTCTCTCTTTACAGGTGAAGTCGGTGATTGGAGAAACCATTTGTCAAGAAAGTGCTATATAAATAAATAAAGTTATTATTATTATTATTATTATTATTTCACACCAGAGAAATCAAAGATGTTTGATGAAGATTACGAAAAGCAAATGAAGGACGTCAACATACCATTCAGGACCCTCATCTAACAGATTTTGTTTATTTTTTCCAAACTGATGCATCACTGTGCAGCAGTCAGAAGGCATAAATACTGTGAGAAAATGTGAACACGGGCTAAATACCAAAATAAAACATGAATAAAAATAATTGTGTTTCAGCCTGGATGTTAAACACTGCAATCACTGATGTGCAGATACAGAGGGAAACCATTCAAATGTTTGAAGGATCAATAAAAATGTGCTCCACAATACAAGTGAGTTTGTAATCATCACTTTATTGCAGCTTATCACGTAAACAATATATAAGACCAAAAGTGTTGTGACCGAGTGGACATGCCCATTTTATATCATGAGACCTCCAACAGTCTGCTGATTGCATGGAGCCTATAGAGAGCGCTGGCAGCTGGAAGCATGTGGGGTTTTTTTCTGCCCGTATGAAGTCATTTTGCAACCCTACACCACACTGTACAGAGCCCGGCCAAAGAAGGGAGGCTGCACGAGACACGAGCAACAAAGACTAGAATAAAAGTAATGAGCTGGAAAGTCAATCATATGAAAATGGACAGAGGACACAAAAACACAACAGCTGAGAATATCCAAGTTTAACAAAAAATCACCTTTAATACATACTTTATTTCTGAGAATAAAATCTTAAATATTTTAATACTTTTTCGGCAGGGATACCTCCCTTTATTTTAATCAAATCTCCTTCCTTATATAGAGGCTATGTTTATGTAGATTTTTGACAAGTTTTATTGTTTTTTTTGGTAAGTTTTCCTGTGTTTTAAACTCTCTCTTCTATTGGTTGGCTCACTATGGCTCCCCTCTTTGGTTTTGATCTTCCTCTCTCTCTTCTTCGCCACTCTCTCTCCAACCGTTAAGATCCTCTTCTTCTACATCTCTATTTATTAGCTTCTGTACCTGGTAAAGAGAAAATGGGTAAATCAGAGAGGGAAAGATTATTTGAATGCATGATTTAATAATGTTAACCGACATGACAACACTTTTGACAAACACTTAAACTGTCTTTGCAGAAAAACAATGCTTTCTCACTAAGAAAGCATTGCATAATCTATAAAATAACCTCTCACTGCAGATTTGATGTTTGTTTGACATCAAATCTAATGAAAGCAGCAAGCAAACTAAGTTGGTGGAGCTTCAGTCATTTTGCACGAACAGCATGGCAATTCCATTTTAAAATATTTTATAAAATCTTTGGCGACACTTGATCATAACACTACAGAAGCGCATTGCAGTCACAAGAAAAAAGAACACCTTGTAATTGTGAGTTACTATTTCATAATTACAACAAAATATCTCCTAATTACGAGGACATACCTTGTAATTATGAGATCTTTTCGCATAATTATGAAATCTTTTCTTGGAATTCTGGGATATTAACTCATAATTATGAGATAATCAATCAATCATCAATCGAACTTTATTTATATAGCACCTTTCATATGAGTTAATGCAGTTCAAAGTGCTTCACAGTTGACTGACAAGCAGATATAAATAGATTTAAAAAAAAAAAGAAGACAAAGCAATTGAGACCAATGCACGCGAGACAATAAAATGTTAAGAACATAATGAAATAGATTTAAAAGTTATAAGAGTATTAGTAGTAAAGTGAAGCGAGATAAAACTACATTAAATAACTAGTTAAAGAGACAAAGCAAGAATAAGAGTGGGTAATGAAGAAAATAAGATCGATTTAAAAGTTTTAATCATAAAAATAAGAGATCAAAGCTAGACTAAGAACAAGATAAAAAAAAGATCAATAGTAAAAATTATAATAAAATAAGTAGGCTATATATACTACGACCACAGAATATAAAACACTATCTTTCTATCTATCTATCTATCTATCTATCTATCTATCTATCTATCTATCTATCTATCTATCTATCTATCTATCTATCTATCTTCATTAATGTGCAGTGTTTTCAACAATACAGCTTCTATACTTGCCATTCATGATCTGCTTATATCCCAGCATCCTGTTAACAGTTAAATCTGTTAATAAAACCTTACATCTGCTAACAGCTACATTCTATTATTATATTCGGTTTAGGTACTGCTTACAAAGCCTAATTAGGAGGGTTAAAATAAAGTGTTGCCGAAGGCTTTTTGTGGGACACCGTCAATATCAAGCATTTTTACAAAAGTGGTACGAGAGCAGGCATTGGTGGCACTCCTACCTACAGACAGAAACAACCCAACAAACACGCCGTAATGCTGAAACTCAGAGGTGATTTAAACTCTTCTTCTGAGGCATCTCATGAGCCGGTAGAAACACAGAGCTCGGACATCAAATACAGAAAGCAGCACTCGGGAATCTCCCCATTCATTGTGTCACACTGTCAATTTGTGACTGATGTTTGATTATTTTTTCAATGATGTCATTAAATAGTTGGGAGAAGCCAGAGTGTGATAATATAAAAAGCAGATGCCACTGAGGACTGTTTTGCACAAAAGCAGGAACATAAGCACCCGCACCAAAAATACACCAACATGCACACGAACTACAGCTACACGGTGATAGCCAGTAGCAGTTCGGGTTGTGGAATACCTTGACTTAGTTACAGGCTAATGGTGGTGGGTTGATTGGATTTAGTCTGGAAATCAACAAGGGTTAAGTGAGTTAATGACAAGTGAGTGATGGAATTAGACAGATGAAAACAGACATTATTATGATGAATTTGTAGACATGTGAAGAGATGACAGTACAGGATGAGGAAGGGTTACACAGTCTTAGTTAAAATATTAATGACAGTAATGAATAAATTGAAATGACATTCAAGCTTTTCAAAAGAGATCAGAACTGTTATTTCAGAAAAGAAAGTATATCTTTATTATTTTTTTAAATATGGTAGAGTGAATGTGCAAAAAAGGCGAGGCTACTTACACTCAACGTAGTTGCGGGCCACGAACTTCAGCACCTCATCAATGAGGATGACGGGGAAGGAAAGTTTCAAGACTACCAGCCACTGCTCTACGTTCAGATGGGTCAACTTGAAGACCATCTGCGGGGCAAAAGATCGGGAGAGTCAGAACTGCTGGGAAACTACAGCGGAGAGCAACTATGATAAAAACTACACGCCACGGAAGACAAAACTGGGAAATTTACACACAGACACACAGCTCTTAAAGCATTCTGCAGGGACTTACGGGCAGAGGGTCAACATAGATGATCATGAAGTGCAGGGACATGGAGAGGGTCATGGCAGAGAGCAGCCAGAAGTTGCTCCATGGGGGCATGCGGATCAGCGACTGGTTCTCAGACAAGCTGGAAAAAGAATAAAGGAATTATGAGAATAAATGTCTGTGTTAGGGCAAAACATAATCACAATTATTTTGGTCAATATTGAGATCACAATTATTTAACATGATTACTCATTGACTTTGGAAACATCATGCATTTTTTTTTTAACAGTGGATTTTCTTGAATTTTAAATATAATTCAACGGTAAATAAAAGTTAAAAAAATAAAATAAAACAAAAAATAATAACTAAAAGTAAACCTATAATATATATACATTTAAATAAATAATGTAAAAAAATAATAAATAAAGATAAATTAGATAAAAATAAATAAGATGAACCATGTTGTAATGTTCACAACTTACTGAAAACTACTAAACATAAATATTCAAGATATATAATACAAAATAAAAATTAGACCAAAATAAATTAGATCAAATATGTTGTAGTGCACTGCCACAACCTACTGAAAACTCCCAAACATATATTCAACATTTTGGTAAACATATTCCAGTCAGTAACTCAAAGCGCACTGCTGAAAAGGAAAGGGGTGCGCTGGATTTACAGCCGGAGATATACTTGCTTTTAAATCTGCGAATGCATGAAGCTGCCTCGCGTATTCTGCGTCTGTTTTGCCCGTTCATTGTGCACGTACTCCGAAATTAACGCAACATCTACGCAAACGGATTTTCAAACAGCAAGTATATTTCCAGCTTAACACAAGAAAAAACGAGAGCATCGTTGTGAAACAGAATGTGGCACGATAATCGTTTTATCTCGATTATTCATAATCGTTGGAAGCCAAAACTGTAAGTTAATCGCCGAGCCCTGGTCTGTGTTACCTGAATAAACCACTGGAATCATCATCAAATGAATCATCATCACGTGTAGAGTTACCTGTTGAGAGCATTGCACATCTCAATGGTGACCAGCACGGACAGGGCCATGGTCATGGGAGGAGCAGCCTCAAAGATCTCGCAATTGATGCCGGTGAAGTCCACGTTCTCTTCTTCACACTTCATGAAGTGGGACTGCGCAGAGGAGAGGTGAGGTTATTACGTGTCTGCATGCGAGTGTGTGTGTGTGTGTGTGTGTGTGTGTGTGTGTGAAAGACACCATGAAGAGAGGATTACTCACCAGCTGGTAGTAGGTGACACCGGGGCCCTCTACGTCGTAGAGGAACCAGTGGGCAGCACCACCAACAGTGGCAGCACCGACGTATCCTGTTAGAGAAACATAACCGTGTCAGTGTAGGCCAGTGATGACCCCTAAGTGACATATTTTATGGATATTTCATAATGTATTCGATGCATAACAATAACAGTACAGAGCAACTGATCAACTGTACAATTAACCCAAATAGTGAACGCAATAACTGCAGGAAATTTGTGTAAAACGAGACATTTGGATGAATTTTGAGCAGATTACTTCCTGTGAATATTGCATCAGAGATGAGTTTTCCTTTTATTTTCAGCAACTTTTAATACAATTCTCTGTCTGTATTATGTATTTTTTTTGTTTATTTGTATAAATCATACATAGTTAATAGGATTCTTTTATGACAAATTCAGTGTTTTCTTCTCTCTGGCCATTGTTCTATTAGCTCTTTGGTTGATAACTGTGTCCTTTTCTAACGCAGGACGAGTGTATATACAGAACTGTATATATTAAAAACAATCTTAAAATCAACAGGGTCTCACGACCCCCCGTGAAGCTTTCGTGACCCCTAGTATGGGTCGGGACCCCCATGTTGAGAAGCAATGGCGTAGGCAATGTGTTTTTTCCTGCATTTTAAACTAAACCCAAACATACAAACCATTGGAAATTTTCCATTCTGTGCCAGTCTGCAGCAGTGAATGTCAGGGGCCCCAAAATGGGTTTGTCGGACCACGGTGGGGCCCCCGAGGCTGTGCGCCAAGTTTGGGGTCTCTAGCTACTTCCTGGCCCAAATGTCCTAATTCAAACATGACAAAGTGTGAAATTTGACATTTGGCACACAACACAATGGGGTGGTATTATGCCCAAATGTCATTTCATAGAAGTCCAGAACAGTATGGGTCGGGAGCCCTAAAATGGGTGTGCTGGATCCTGGTGGGGCCCCCATGATGTGTGCCAAGTTTGGGGCTCCTAGCACCTAGTCAGATTTTTGTTGGGATCAAGTTTGAGAGGCTTATTTGGGGTACTTCCCATTGAGTTACAGAGTCATTCCTTGTCACTTCATATAAATCCCCAACAGTACGTGTCAGGGGAACTAAAATGGGTATATTGGACCCTGGAGGGGCCCCAAATTTCAAAAGTCCTACTTACCGCCAATAGCCATGTATCTGAAGAACAGCCAGCCAGAGATCAGGGGCTCCTTGGGGGAACGTGGGGGCTTGCCCATGATGTCCAGATCTGGGGGGTTGAAGCCCAGAGCGGTGGCGGGCAGACCGTCAGTAACCAGGTTGACCCACAGCAGCTGGACGGGGATCAGAGCCTCAGGCAGACCCAGAGCGGCAGTCAGGAAGATACTGAGAGAGTGAAAAAGGAAATAATGGAACGAATTTTTAGTAAACTGAAACTGACTAAAAACTAAAACTAAACTAAAACCATATTGCCTGGCTAAAAATGAATAAATAAATTCAGTTCAGTTTTATTTACCGATCCAATACCACGTAATTTAGCCCCCCCCCCAAAAAAAATCTACTTTAAAGTAGTTTATTTATGTTCCTTTTGATTGACTGTTAGACTAGATAATAAAAGAAAGTTCTATGACATTCATTCTCTGTATGTATAACCTGAGCCAGGCCATACAAAATGACAGCAATCATATCACATCCATACAGGGTGATTAGTATATACAGCTGTTAAAACATAATAATATATACATGTATATACACTTTACGCACTGGTATCGGATCAGTACTTAGTATCTGCCAATACGCAAGTTCAGGTATCGGAACATATATATATATATATATATATATGGATTACATATAAAACAAAATATATAAAAACTAAACTGAAACTAAACTAAAAACTGAAACTAAAGTTAAAAAAAAGAAAAAAAAGAAAACGCACCCTGAAAACTAACTTAAACTAAACTGAAATGAAATCGAAAAGTCAAAATAAGATCAAAACTAATTGAAAATGCAAAACTATTCCAATAACCTCGGTGTGGATCAGAGTAGGCCACTCACCAGACGACCTCACCGACGTTGGAGGAGATGAGGTAGCGGATGAACTGCTTCATGTTGTTGTAGATAGCTCTGCCCTCCTCAACAGCAGCCACAATGGAAGAGAAGTTGTCGTCAGCCAGGACCATCTCAGAGGCAGACTTGGCAACGGCAGTGCCAGAGCCCATGGCGATGCCGATCTCGGCCTTCTTCAGGGCAGGGGCATCGTTCACACCATCACCAGTCTGCGGAGGGAGGAGAGGACGCACGCGTTAAACCAGTGGATCCCAACCTTTTACCTTCTGGGACCCCGTTTCTATCATTCAGTAAACTGACGACCCCTGACTAAGTGACATCCATCCATCCATTATCTGTAACTGCTTATCCTGTACAGGGTCACAGGGGGGGCTGTAGCCAATATTTTATGTGATATTTATGGATATTTCATATTATATTCAATGCATACCAATAACAGTACAGAACAACTCATAAACTGTACAATTAACTCAAATAGTGAACGCAATAACTGCAGGAAGTTTGTGTAAAACGAGATCAGTTTTCCTTTAATACAATTATTTTTCTGTATTTTGTATTTTTATCAAATCATACATACTTAATAGGTTGCTTTTATGACAAATTCAGTGTTTTCTTCTCTCTGGCCATTGTTCTATTAGCTCTTTGGTTGTTAACTGCGTCCTTTTCGTAGAACGAGACTGTAACAGAGAGGGAAGGCTCTGTGAACATAGCTTGTGTTCATTCAGGTCTTCACCGTGCTCTTATCACGTGTGTTTGTCATGTAAGTTAATATCTTCAATAACAAGCCAAACTTTCACAGAAATGAATGAGATGCTGAGATATAGGCCAACTGTATACATTAAAAAAAGAACCCTTATAGGAGACAAGACAGAACAGTTGACAAACACAAATACTACGCTTGCATCAACTTTAGGTCGTATCCTATGCGGCCGAGCTCTTACCATAGCAGTAATGTCATCGTAACCCTGCAGGTACTCCACAATCTTGGACTTGTGGGCTGGCTCCACACGGGCGAAGCAGCAAGCCCTGCGCACGGCCTCGGCCTGTTCCTGGAGGGGCAGATCGTCAAACTCACGTCCGGTGTAGGCCTTTCCTTCAACATCCTCCTCCTCGGTGAAGATGCCAATACGACGGCAGATAGCGATGGCGGTTCCCTTGTTGTCACCTGAAATATGAAGAAGAAGAAGTTTGGTGGAGAGTCGGTGAAATAACAGTTTCTGAGGTGTAAAACACGGGGGAGTGGATATACATAAAAAAGCAGATACAGTTGTTTTAAATTTTGTATACTGCAGATACAAATGGTTACAGTGGATGTTTTAACAAATACACTACCCACAATAACAGCTTTAGACATTTTATACAGATTTTCCCAGTAATGTGTCTGGGGTGGAGGGGTCATGCTTGAGTTTTATTTTTATTAACTTTTTTTTTTTTTTTTCAGTTTTGTTTTGGTACTTTAATTTATGTATTTTTGTTCTGCATTCTGCATTTTGTATATTTTGTGATTTTCCTTTTTTTCCTGAGTGTACTTTTTGTGTTGTTCTTTGTGTTTTTGGTTGTATACTTTTACTTTTCACAGGTTGAAGCAAAGCACAAATATAAATCAATTTAAAAAAACTATACAAAAAACATATTTCTGGGAGGTATATGGATGAGGAAGGGTTGGATATTTGGGTTGTAAATACATTTGGGATAGTTGTTTGTATATTTATATTGGTTGTAAATACATTTGGAAATTTGTTGAAATAATATGTGTTAAATAGAGGAGAAGTGAGAAAGGGGTCGGGATATATACGTTTTACTTCTACCTACTTCTTTTTGAACACTGTTACTTTTGTTTTTTTTGTTTTCTAATCTGTTTTTTATTTTTATGTTGGAAATAAATACAAATTCATTCATTTATTATACTTTGATGTTAATAATAATAATTTTAAAAAAACATCTGATCACAAAAAAAGAATTCTCCCTGCAACAGCTAACTCAAAATTGCCCAAAATACTCGGTAATTACTATGTTAAATACATAATTCATATGATAATGTTCCACAAGAGAACAAATCACAGCACAGGGTTCATTTGCAATGTGTCTGTTTTTATTTATATTCCTAAATCATGTGGGCTTTTTTTTATGTCCAAACCAGGGAATATCAATCAAACTGGTGTTGTTTTATTCATTTTAAGAGTGGCTTTTATCTGTTTTTGCAAACAAATGTTTCAATTTGTCCCCCCTGTAGTACTAACCAGTGATCATAATGACACGGATTCCAGCATCTCTGCACAGCTCAATGGAGCCGCAGACCTCCTTACGGGGGGGATCCAGCATACCCACGCAGCCAATGAAGGTCAGGTCAGTCTGAGGAGAGAAGCGCGAACGGAGTCATTCAATCTACGTATTTAACATGTCGTCACATGCACACATCTCAACGTCAAGGTGTTTTAGTTCTCACCTCGTAATCGGCAAACTTGGTTGAGTCCTCGAGGTTCATCTCCTCCATCTTCAGTGGGGTGTCACGGGTAGCCAGGGCCAGGCAACGCAGGGTGTCACGGCCGGTACCCCATTCCTTGATGACAGCCAGGATCTTATCCTTGATGACGCCGGTCAGGGGCACGCGGGTGGTGCCAACACGCACGTATGCGCACCTGTCAATCACACCCTCGGGGGCACCCTGTGGAGAAAACAGGATAATTATTTTGTGTTGAAGTGCAGGTGTCTGACCGGAGGCTGCGAGAAGGAAGAAAGTAAGTGACTTGCCTTCACGAACATCTTGGCGCCACCATCACCTTTAGTGGGAGTGCAGTACACGGACATGGACTTCCTGTCACGGGAGAACTCCAGAGTGACGTTCTTCTTCATGAGCTGTTTGATCACCTGTTGGATAAAAAGGTTGTTTTTTTTATTAGATAGTCAGTCACCTCGCCACAGGTTGGCTTCAATTAAAAACTGTAATTCTTTACAAACAAGTAGGACTGATCAAATTAACACTAAAAACAAGGCATGTTTTCTTTAAAAGATCGCCATAATTACACAATTTTCCAGAACCAGAAACTGTGAAGACAGAAATTAGCGTCAGATTTTCAGATTTCCGACGGTCCTTGAACGAATCATGTGTGATGAACGCTTCCGTCAGGAAAAGTAACCAAATCTAAGCTTAAAATAGTGATATTTCATCAAAGTCACGTTATTCTACATCTCTCATTTAAAATTTCGCCAAAAATAAACCAGATTCTGTAAAAACAAAAGAAAACTGTAAATTCTGCGCTCCTCAGAGCAACTGAGAAGTCATGAATGACTCGGCTGAGACCAACAGTCACGTGACAAAAATTCAGTGAAACTCTGACTGAACTGCAGCTGTTTACACAGAGACAAGAGAGGTTGTAAAAATGTAAATAGTTCAATATGTATCGCATGTGGAGCCCCCACTTTTCCCCATTATTGGTAACACTTGGAAAAATGTTGATTCTATTTTATTCCAGTTTTTGTAAAAGAAATTATCAAAGAAATTAAACATATGTTTTTCCTTTTTTTAAATGATTTATGGCAGTCTAGCAGTTGTACTGCACAAAAGACATTTTTGAGTTCTCCCTACTTTTAGCCATGACTGCAGTGTTTCCATAGAGGACTTTATATTGCAGTGAAAAATGTGACAGCTGCTTGGGGTTCAGAGGATAACTAATAGTTTTCAGTGGTTTGCAATTAGCTGTATTAACAATTTAAAAAAAGTGAATTATCCTCAATATGTAGCAAGCGGCAGGAGGAAACTTACGGAGCAGCAGGCGTTGGCTCTCTCAATTCTGGACAGGTTCTTCACGTTGCTGTTGAACACGTTCATCTTCTCGACCAGGCAGGACAGGGCGGTCTCTGTGGCCTCGCCGACCTTCTCATAGATCTTCTTGGCCTGGATACACGGAGGCAGATGGAGAGAATTGGTTAAACTGTGGGAGGTCGTGAGGTTTCAGTGTAGCAAACGCACTGCGTGACTTCATGACTTTACCTCGTTGTAGTCCAGAGAGGAGTCGTTGCACAGGGCGCAGATGGTAGCCAGCTCAACAAGGCCGTCGTACGCGCTGCAGTTGGTCTTGGCACCTCCCTGGGAACTGAAAGACGAAGAGGCGATTAGAAATAAACGAGAGCTGGTTCACGTGCACTTTATTGCACGCCTGATACTGGAGGATTCGAACGACGAAAACCAACTTACACCTCGCCCTCGGGGGTGTACTTGGAGCCAGAGATATCGAAGGTATCAAGGTTAACGTGGTCGCCATCAGCGCTCTTGATGACGAACATCTGTGGCGGAGGAAACAAAGAAAGTTTTAATTGTGTCTGAAGTCGGCCAGTTTTGTAGACAAACTGTCGACAATACAATTTCCTTCCTTTTAAAACAAAAAAAAGTGTGGAAAATGATTCACCCACCTTGGTCACACACATCTGGTTGGTGGTGAGGGTGCCGGTCTTGTCGGAGCAGATGACGGAGGTGCAGCCCAGGGTCTCCACAGAGGGCAGACTTCTGACAATGGCGTTCTTCTTGGCCATACGGCGGGTACCAAGGGCCAGACAGGTGGTGATGACGGCAGGCAGACCTGAGAGACGTTGGCGAAAACTGTGAGCGCGATAAACAAGCGGTGGAGGAACGCGCACATGAACTCTGACTGTCAGTTTCTGGCTTTAATGCTTCCCTTACCCTCGGGGATGGCAGCCACAGCCAGAGCGACGGCGATCTTGAAGTAGTAGACAGCACCACGGATCCAGGAGCCTCCGTGGACGGGGTCGTTGAAGTGGCCAATGTTGATGGCCCAGACAGCAACGCAGATGAGGGAGATGACCTTGGACAGCTGCTCGCCGAACTCGTCCAGCTTGGCCTGCAGAGGAGTCTTCTCCTGCTCGGTGGCGGCCATCTGGTCACGGATCTTACCGATCTCAGTGGCGACTCCGGTGGCGACAGCAACGCCGATGGCCTTGCCGGCAGCGATGTTAGTGCCCTACGGAGGAGAGGTAAAAGAGCAGGTAATTTTAGATTTGTCTGATACACACAGTTTGGATCCCTAAGAGTTTAAATGAAGAAATGTTGTTGGGTTGTTTCATATAATCTATTTTCTATCTGTTTCTTCACCATTTTGTTTAATTTTTTAATATTCTGTCTACGTTGCTGGTCCTTTTGAAGTGATTGATATGAGTTATTTAACTACGTCATATTCATCCATGCATATTATCTTGTATGTATATTCTGATTTATTATTACTATAGTTGATATACTAGATTTATTTTCTAATATTTTTCTATATATTTATTCTAAATACATTGTGTCTTTGCTCTCTATAGGCTTTCAAACTAGCCCTTTTGGATTCTCAGGGTCTCATAGCTCTTAATTTATTGTCTATTTATGCTATTTGTCCCCATTATAGAAACATATGTTTCTATGTATTGGTTAGTTTGAGCCCTCATGCACTTGTTTGTGCTTTTTTTCATAAATTTTTCTTCTTTCTTTTATTTCTATATTATGTATTGCATTTGATTTGCACCCTATGGTTCTTATATGTAGTCTTTAGCTAAATATTTTGTGTCATGGGCAGTTTGCTTTTTATATTTAATGACTTTGCAGCTGGCAACACTTGTTGTCTCTGATTTTCTGCGGCCACACCTCTTTCATTCACTTATGTGCCGTATTGTTTCTGATGGGAATATGAACATCACCTGTGTGTTTATAAAGCAACTTGTCTGCTGTCTACAATAAGCTGATGATGGCTCATAGCCATGTGTGCTCTTTTGCGAACAATAAAAAAGACACTACTACTTATCCGTGAGTGCCGGTGTTTTTGTTTATTTAAAGGTACAGTGTCTAGTTTTTAGCGGCATCTAGTGGTAAGGTTCTAGATTGAAACCGATTGAAACACTATCCCGCTCACTCCTCCCATTCAAAGAAATGCACAAGCTACGGTGGCCTCCAGGGACAAGAAGCTAATTGAAAAGATTTTGGTTGCAAACTTCTCACAAACTACTCACAAACAAAATGTTGGCGGGCAAAAACAAACACTCTCTTCTATGTTTTCCAACTGGTGCATTTCTGGCGGGCGCCCACTAAATTTAAGAAAAGTGAAAGGCTTCTAGAGACAGGTTTGTCCGTTCTGGGCTACTGTAGCTGCAAGATGGCCGCCTCCATGGAGGGAGACC
>JAOVVB010082041.1:0-13622 GCA_028570985.1 Heterobranchus longifilis
TTCTTCTTCTTCTTCTTCTTCTTCTTCTTCTTCTTCTTCTTCTTCTTCTTCTTCTTCTTCTTCTTCTTCTTCTTCTGACGTTCAAACTGTAATGTCTACAAAAATATATACATTACTAATTAAGTTTTAAGTGTAACTTACAGTAAACAAAAAAATCTTTATCTGCCTTCTTATCTAAGCTTTTGAGACAAAGTTATTAAAGAACAACAACATTATCATTATATGTATATCAGAATATTTCAGGATTTTGTCAAGCCATTTCATGAATTATCACTAATTATTATCACATAATTGTGGTATGTACAGAAGGAGAATTATTGTTGAATCTGCCCACCTCAATAGCAACAGGAAAAAGACATGAAGTAGCAGTTGTAGCAGTAGTAGTAGCCGTTATAGTGGTTCCACTGGAAAGTCCAATAAAAAAATAATCCCCTCACACATGACAAAATCAAAGAGAATCAGTGGAGTGGAACAAATGGGATGGATCAGCCCAAAGTGATGATGATATGGGTAATCTGGGTTTCATTGCAAGGGCTTTTAGTATTTAATAGACCAAAGGATTGAAGAATTTGTGTGCTGCGTGTGTATGTTTGTGAGTGAAGGAGTGGAGTGAGTACATACGTATGTATTGATTGACTCGGGTTTGCACTGGATGGCAGAAAGTCCAGGGAGAGGAAGAGGTGGAGGGGGGAGGATGTTGTGCGGGGAGGATCTAAGGAGGTGAGGAGGCTAGCAGCTCCAGTGAAAAGTCTTTCTGAAGCCGTCGTCAAGTAATGCCTTTGTACGTTTTTGCCTTGTTCAGGTGCAATAGTCTTGTACAGCTCTTTCCAGAGAAAAGTGACGCTGTAACACGCAAAGCGTTGACAGGAGAGCAGCAGCAGACTACAAAGAAATGCTTCCAATTATAAGTTGAGAGGCATCTCTAAATGAAGACGACATCAGGGCAGGGACAAAACAAACACAAATCAAGATCTGAAGTTGTGTAAAGGGTGAATGTTTGGGCATGAAACTAAGACAAAGGAGAGGAAAGAAAGGGAAGGTGTGACTACAACTATGGAAATCCACTCCGCACTGCCGGGGGAGTGTGTGTCTGTTTGTGTTGACTGCAATGTTTGAGAGATGGTCCTGGAGGAGCAAACACACCCAACCAACCGAGTCAATGCTCACACTGTTCTCCCCTCACTATTCACTCTACTTTGACTTGACTTTCAAAGGCCATGGATTCTCTCCCTCAAAGGACACGCAGAGAAAAACAACAACAACAACAACAACAACACTGCAGCTGTCTCTGTCAGAAACATCTTGAAATAAAATTTCATGTTTCTCACGTTTTAGTTAACGTACAAGCTGATTCCTGTTTTCCTTTGCTTCTTTTTCAAAAATATTTTTTTGCATGAAGGGCTTGCACAAAAACCAGAACAAAAATCCTGATACTATTACTGATCCACAAGTGCATTCCACTTCTGTTCATTTTCTGACTCTCTGCAGGCACTAAGGAGGTGAATGCCACGGGAAAATCATTCACAGTGAGGAGTAGCCTCCAATTCCAGGTGGACAGACGGGACGATGGCGTCGCCTACACCTGCAGCGTGGAGCATGTGTCTCTGTTGAACCCGTACATGACAACCGAGGTCCTGGAGGTCCACTGTGAGTGCAGTCATACACACCCTGCAAAGCTGGATTAGGTGTAAGATTAGCATTGAGAAGAAATACAAGGATTGCGATTACATTTATGTTTGCAGGTTTAGCTTTGCATTTGCTCAGGATTAGTGTAGGATTAGTTTGCAGGTAAGGGATTAGTACCAAAGCAGAACAGGGATATGGGCCAGAGCTAAGAGCTGCCCAATGGGTAAAGAACTAACTACTGTAGTATTTTGTCAGTGTTAGAATTAAAGCCTCTCACACAGTACTGCCATTTGATTTTTTCGTCCCTTCTTTGCAGATGCTCCCCATCTGGAGATCACACATTCAAAGATTATTCCACAGGAAGGGCAATACTACAAATTGGAGTGTGTGTCCATAGGCAACCCAATGTAAGTTGGCATTTCTTTACAACTTCAATTTTGTGGCAGTTTATAGTATGAAATAGGCAGAAATAGATTTTAAATGTGGTTCCTTTTCATTACAGAATGCCATTTTTCAAGAATATTCCTTCAATTTAATCATTATTTGCAACCCATTCTCACTCCAACTCACTTTTGGATGCTTTTTTCCGCCCGTTGGCATCACTTTTTGATGCCTGTTTTAACTACGTGTGCCATAGCGGTTGTACACACGGCACTAACGTCGGTCGCAGTTGTAAACACGTCATTACTGTTGTGCTTAACGTTGTAAAACGGGACAAATTCCGTAGGTTTAGGCAACAAAAACAGTTAACATGTAATTGTAACAACAGGATATCGCACGCAGTGATGTTGTGATGTAGGGAATGACGTGGGACATCACGTTCCTGACTAGCGCGCATTTTAAAAAATAACAGCATTAACTTTTATTTTGAAATGAGACGCGAACCCCGGTCTCCTGGGTGAACGTCCGGTGTGTGAACGATCCGTCCACCTCCCCTCCCGCCCTTACCTTGCATGGCAGCTGGATTCCCACAATATCACAAAATTATGCGATCACACAAATTCATCTTGCCAGGCTCCAAGGAAAGCGTTTGGGTCCGGTCAGGATCTGACTGGACCAATCAGCGGCTGGTACTGGCAGGTATGGCCGTGGTTTAGGTGTATGAGCTGCAGCACGAGGACTGTTCATTCAAAACAACAATGGCGGCTCTGTGTAGATGCTGCGATACCGCCATAGCGTTGGTTATATCAGAAGTGGAGAATATTCCTTCATTGAAAGAAGAACAAAGAACGGCACTGAAGGTTTTTCTGCACTTCACTTGACTAACTTCTGCATGAGTTTGATAGACAGACGGTTCGTCCAATCACCTGCCAGGTATTTTTTCAAAGTGCCCGCCCTTTTCAAAACAGTTTCTAATGACGTAGATGGTACTGTGAAACAACCATCTGATGGCATCAGGTTACTCCCACCCACCCGGCGTCTTTGTGTCTTTTAAACCTACACTCCTGATTTCCATGTTTTAAGCACAGTAACAGTGATTGCAGTGTGTCTAATACAGTACCCTATGTGTCCATTTCACACTCTTATGGCCACTGACCAAGCTTCCGCTTTTGAGTTGGGGAGTGAGAATGGGTTGTTATTTATTTACATTTAGAAAATCCTATGCAGCAAGATGACAAGGAAATATTGTTTGTATTTCCTTTCCCAGACCTGAACCGGTGCTGTGGTCTAAAGATGGAGGAGAGCTGCCAGACATCGAGCGTATGATTGTGGAGGGCAGGGAACTAACCATCACCACACTAAATAAAACAGACAATGGCACATACCGCTGCGAGGCCAGCAACCACCTGGGGACCAGCAGTGCTGAATATATACTGTTTGTATATGGTGGGTACAGTAATGGTTTGTCTTGTTATGGATGGTCAGTTTTGCTGTTGCTTCATACTCAAGGCTGTGCAGCACACTGTGTGCTAACTCAGAGATGGCTGGTGTTAGATACAAAGCCAGCAGAGGGCTTGTCAGTCTGGCAATTGAACTGATAGATATTCAGACCGTGCGTGTTATAATAAAAAAAAAGCCTTTAAATGAAAAAGCATAATAACAACATTCAGGATATCAGGATATCTTTGAATGTTTCTGTCAGATAATCTGACGATCATAATGACTGTTGGAGGAATGTTTAAGGAACATTTGTAATGCCAGTTTTGTATGGCAAGACAGAAAAGTTTGACTTTAGTTCTTTAAAAGTCGTTGGTGATTAATTTATGAAGCGGGCATGAAAGCAGGTATAGCTAATGGATGGATAGAAATTTAAAAAAATGTAATTTCCCTGAATAATTGTTATGGTTATTTTGGCTATAAAGTCATGTACCAGTTCAGTTTAGGTCAACTTGGTTTTAATTAGATTTCAAACACTTGAAAGACCCTGCCTTCACAACTCATGCGAGTTAAAACAGTCGGCTATTTTTTTTTTTTTTGTATTGCATAGAAATTAATGGAAACCAATGGCTGCCTGGAACAGAGAAACACATTTCTCAACATGATAAATGGAAAGCACTACATTGCACTTGGTAATGCAGTGTTGGATAAAATAGAGTAAAATGTGCCTTCCAGCAACTAACTACAAATATGAAAATAAGGATAGTTCATTTTCAAGTGTTATTAAAGGTGTGTCATTTTGTGGTTCAAGTATGTAAAATTAAGGCTAATGACATTTTAAGACCAGCACTGATAATTCAACAAAGTGATCTGTAGTCCTGTAGGTCGCCAGTTTGCAGACCATTTCCTCAAAATTTCACTTCCAAATCTTTCCTTGGCACTGTGCAGGATAACCCAGTTTACCTCCCTGTACTGTACATATCGCTACACAGGTTTAGCTTTTGGACTCTTCCTATGAGGAAACAGGAAAAAAGTGTTAAGGATGCAGAATTTAGCTTCCGAGTACCGCCTGGAGGTAAGATAAGTTAATCCCGAGACAGTGGAGCGGCGGAGAGAATAAAGACAGCATGGTGCAGGAAACGGATCATTAAGGCCTCTGCAGCACATGTTTATAACATTTATCAAATACAGCCAAGTAAAAATACAAAAACAAGGACAGAGTATTAAAATTCAACATGGATTTATTTGTTTCCATTTTTGCCAATTAAACAGTCCCACAGTTTGTTTGGGAGCGACTTATCACAGCTCAGACGCTGGACTTATTCAAGCTCACAGGCAGTTAGTGGATACACAGCAGCTTCTTTGTTCAATTTTAAAGGCAGAGGCTTTTGGGAAGAGAAAGCCCTTCATTGGGGAAAAAACGAAGGAAAAGGAGGATGACACATTCGCCTTTCAGCTTTTGTTATCGTCTCTTCTTTCTGCATGCTCATTGAGGGGCAGGCAGCGATGTCAGGCTGTAGTCCACATCATCCTGTCATATCTGGGAGCCATGTGCCAGACCAAAGTTTCAACCCTCACATTTCAAAGTCAGAAAGAGTTTTTTTTTATTAGTTCAAACTAGTTCAAAGAGGAACATTCAAATTTGTTGAATTAACTTGGGTTTTTAGAGTTATATGTGTGTGCCAGGGAGCTGTTTCTCACGATTTGACGGATTAACAGAGGAAATAGCAAAATACATAACCCTTGGCAGCGCTCTCACACTAAGTACAAAGGTCCTGGTTAGTGAGAAGGATGAAAAATTGAGTCGAGCAGGTAAAGGATGTGCGAGACGGGCTCATTTCCACCGATGATGACAGTCATTCTTCAGAGCTACATCGTGTCTGGCTGAATACTTACCAGGTCTCTTCGGATCAGCTCAGCCTCTAAGCCTAATTTGCTAATGACAGGAGAGCTAAGAAGCAATAAATGTCATAGCTCTGCTGCAATTTATCACCGTCTGCAATTACACTCCTTAGTACACTGTATTAAATAAAGCAAGGAAACATCGAATACGATGATTGAAGTAAGATGTTACAGAGATGGTGACAGATAGTCGTTTGGTTAAATCCAGTTGAGAAATGACGGCATCTGATTGCGAAGCTGCAGCCCTGCTTCTCACCCCTTACCCTCGCATTTCATTCATTCATTATACATTTTTACCTCAACAAGCATGACACATGATGAGTTTTACATCTCTCTCTGTGTGGCCCAACCATAGACTGTATAAAAGGAATGGACAGAATATAAGAGTGATGTCACCCACTGGTTTGTGGACGTTTTGAAGCCACGAGTTTAGAATTTGGCAGATGCCAAATGTTGACTTTTTGGAGTCAGAAGTTGACCATATTTGGACAAGAAGGCATCGCTGGGGATGATGATGCGGTCACGTAAGTGACATCTCGTCTGGTGTCATCTATGGTATCAATGGTGTAGCTAAGCTAAAACCATGAGCTAACCGCTAAAGAAGGGAGAACATTTTTCAACCGGCTGCCACGAGTCATCCTGCAGAGTTTTTCGGGTGGATGAACACGGACCCCCAGACACAGAGCCAGCTAAAAACTGGCAAACTTTCCCTTAAGTGAGCAGCTACCAAATGCTGAGCAAGACAGCAACCAAAATTGGCAACCAAAATGTTCCAATTAACTTTCATGAAGTGAAAACACACTGTGAAAGGTTGAATGTTGTAAGACATACGTTCATGTCTGTTTAAATGTACACAGGGCCTGGTTAGCATTGCTAAAGCTTCTACACAGGGCCTGGTTAGCATTGCTAAAGCTTCTACACAGGGCCTGGTTAGCATTGCTAAAGCCTCTATTTTGATTGACAGGTCAGTGTCTAGCCCCACCCTAAAGCATACACTGCTTTATCATCTATTTTCGTTTTAATGTGACCATAATTTACTAATTGAACATCATGCTGTATTGAAGAAGACTTGAAACTAGAGATTGAGACCATAAACTCAATATGAAACTGTTTACTGAGGTAATAAATCAAGTGAGAAGTGGGCTCATTTTCTCATTGACTTGTATACAACTGGACATCTTTTTGGAGCCAATGGAGTCGCCCCCTGCTGGTCATTAGCAAAAATGTTGTTTTAAGATGGGTTTAAGGCACTTTCGCATAGGCTTCACTTTTCAGTTCAGCTCTGTCCATCTTTTTATACAGTCTATGGTCCCAAGTATACCAAGAGTCCTTCATGACTCATCCTTTTCCCAAAGACAGCTAAAATGAATTTACTCATTCAGAGCTTGAGTCATTTGTGCAACTCTTATATCATCTGTGCTTTTTTTTTTGCCTGTATTCACTGAGGTGATAGACCAGAATTAACCCACTGCACCAGCCACGTGCAGTAATTGATTTGTGCTGTTTTCCTGTAAGTTTTCTCATGTTGAGCCTGTTCCCCACAGAGAGGTTTGTTTTTGCTCCCCCTCTGTTCCTGTTTTCATTTAGCAGACGTCATCACTTTAGTGCCTCCATCTTCAGCTCCCCTGCCTCCCTCTCTAGCCTCTATTCTTCCACTGCCGCCACTGCCGACATTCCCACATCAGGCATAGGCAGTCACAGCTGCGTTCGCAGGTACTCTTGCACCCCCTCCATGGCCCCGCCTCAACGCTCCATGCACTCACAAACATGACACTGAACACACAGTTGATGATTGATGAGCTAACAAGCAGGCTTTGAGCTAGAAAATAGCATTGTTTTACTGGATAAATTCAGTACTTTGTCTATTTTTCCTCTTTCCTTTTGGCTTTATTTTTTATCCGCAGCGCTGTTACCTCACCAGCATTTTTATTACTGTTTCTGATTCATTTTTTATCATTGGTAGCTGACAATGTGCAGACATTGGAGTATGTTACCACATCAGGTAGTTACTGTTTGCAAACCACTGCACAAATTTACATCTTCGCGGAAGCAGAAAATAGAAAACACGAGTGTTTATACTTTTGTTCTTTGGCTGAATGACTTCTACCATTACAACCAAACAATAAGAACACATGCAATTATGTTTGAATAATGTTTACCAAAATCACATGCTCCATGTGTTTACTTCAGTTCATCTCTCCTAATGGAATTTGGGTTGTAGTGTTTGTGTATGACTTTTTTCATATTGAGCCACAAGAGCGCTCTGCAGGTAAAACATGCTAATTGCCTTAACAGTCGAAATAGCTCCGGTGTTGTGTTGGAGAAAACACAAAGGTTACTTATATTTGGGTTGTGCTTCATTGTGATAATCAATCCATGAACCTGAAAGGTGCCCTGTGAAATTTTCCTGTAAATAAACAAAAGTTGTGTTAATATTCAGTGTTTTGCACCAAAATGCGTTATATGTATCCTAGATATCCAGCAAACGTGGAATGCATTTCCTTCTTCATAAAATAGGTCTACTTGGAAAGCCGTTTTTGTTTTAATATTTGAAATTGTGTATTGTTTATATCCATGTTTACAAGCTTGCAGCCTCATGTCTTTGCAAGCGCAACTGTCGATCAGCAGAATAGCTTGACACTGGCAGCAGAAATATGTATAGTGTTGACAACATGCATGTGCAAAATACAAACAAAACAGGAGTCCACTCATAAAATCAACGTTCCATTGCCCTATTAGTGGTTAAAAAGAAAAACTCCACAGGGTACCTTTAAACTGTAAGGACATGCCTTCTAAAAGCTGTGGCTTAACCTTTCGGAGCAACTTTACCATTTGGATTTTTATACTCTTACCTTCATCAGACTGATTGCTCTCAATATTAAAGGGTCTCATTTACCCCTTGTGTTGTAGGCATGCAGAGTTTTTATTTTATTTTCCCATGTTTTGAGATATTTGTCTCTAAGATCTACTTCCACCCTAAAACAATGGTGATGAACAGAAGTTTATTTGTGGTGCTCAAATTAAAATGAAAATACAGTAAACAAAACAAATAATTTAAAAAAATATATGTTAATTTGTAATTTTCGGTGAACTGATGCATTAAGGATGTTCATAGCCAGTTACACAACAAAAATCTCAGTCTGTATATATAGTACGCCTGTGTTCTTCATCTTGTCCTTGTCAATGTATCTTGTGCTGCTCTCGCAGTGACTGTTTCCAGTAACTCCAGTTGCACATGCATTTGGCTGTGACAGCAAGCTTCGCTTTCCGTCACTCCTGCACGCTGTCAAAGTAAAAGCTCAGGAAAACAGACCATGCTAATTTCTCATGTTTCCTACGAACTTTGTGGTCACCTTTTTTATCACGGTGTTGTCCCCCTCGTCTTCCCTTACTGCTGTCACTGTCTGCAACCATGGCAACAGCCAAAGACTTTCCAGGGCCTACGACAGGTAAATATCCCACTAGACGATCATTGCAAGCCAGATTTACAGTGTGTGATGCTGGATCTGGATCTGGGTCAGGACACATCACGGCCTCCACACAGCATGAGCCAAACCATCACCATGCATGGATGCTCACTCTGCTGACGCCAGCCGCTTTCTCTCCAGCCATGTCACAGGCTGCATAAGTTATCACACAATATGTTTCTGCTTTGGTTTGTCTTTGCACAATGAAATAGACGGCTCTATCTTGGCTGGAGATTGTATCTGTGGCAGTGTGTTAATATTCGATTTCAGATCATGTGATTACGCAGAACTGGAAAGGAAAGTCCAAAATTCTTTGTGGGAACTATTTCTGATGACATAAAAACTATTGCGGTTTACCATATTGTTCTAGGTATGTTCATGATTTAATCTATGTGCATAGCATATATGGTTGAAAATACTTTGGGTTGTGGATATGCTAGTCAGGATGGAAACAGGATAGAAACAAGATTCACATTTCATGTTGTCTTAATGTAACTAAATACCAGATCAGACAAAATATGGCAAATTGAGTCATTGATGTCCCTGTGTGCCACTGAAATGTCTAGTTTTCCTTTTGTTACGGTGTAGTTTCTTAAGTGTCATCTTAGTGATTTTAAATGTTGCCTCTGTAGTTTGTTCTAGGATTGACTTACGAATAATCAGTGTATGAAATCTGGTTATATGAGTATACATATGTATTTTCTCACACTTTAAGGCGAAAGCATAAGTAGCAAGATGTGTTGAGGTGACACGTTCAGCTGCAGTGCAGCAAGAGCAGTTCAGCGTGTCTCATTCCTGTGAGCAGTGTGCATCAGCCGAGTGTGATATGAAAATTGCTTATGCCCCTTGTTGACAGTGGAATCACCCGTACAGATCATTATATCCATCGACATGCAACCAAAATTGACTTAATTCAACTGTTGTACCAAAACAGTTATTGCTTCAAAGTCTGAAGTGCCTGCTTGTGAGTCCCCGATAAAAACAACTGTGGTGGTTCTATCCTGCATGGAGTTAAATAAACTGCATGTTTCAATGCCATCTCTTTTTATTTTATCTTTTTTACACGGGGTTGCTGAAAATGAGGGTTGCATTCCGTTAACAGAGAAATATAACGAGGTTTGTAGGAACATCCCCGCCGTCATTTCCCAGGGTCACTTTGCAAAACTGAGCACAAGCCACAGCCATTCATCAGCTTGAGATAATGAGAGCACACAAGGTGCACAGTAAAGACACAGCCACTTACAGTTTATTACAGGACAGACACAAAGGCATGCTCCTGCCTGGGAAACCTTCACCTCGCTCTCTGCCCGGAGGATGCCTCATGTTAAATAACGCTTATTTAAAAAACCTGATCCTCAGCAGCAGAATGTGGCAGCGAGCAAGGGGAAAACACAAAAGATAGCATGTGTATAGAGGCTTTGGCGAAAAAACTAAAACATCACCCTGAGCTAGACTTTTCTTGCAGCATGTTGCTGTTGTAATGCCACATTTTTGAATTGTGCAGAGATTTGTGGTATTTTCTATGATTACATATTGTATACCTCAATTCAAGCAGCTTCAAAGCAGCAATGTCAAGTCGCTCTAAGTATGACAGAAGCTCATTTGGGGCTGTTGTGCTTTGTTCGTGTGTGTTAAACCGTTAAAGCTACATCTGGATTTCTTCATGATACATGCAGTAGTACAATATTTTAATTTCTGTTAAATAAATGTCTACACCTGCATTAGACTACAGCGAAACATCTTGCAGGTGTTAATTTTGTCTCTCCACTTTTCCCCCATTCTCTCTGTCTCTGTCTTGTTACAGATCCTAATGCTTTAGGACAACATGGACCTGACCACGCTTTAATCGGCGGTGTTGTTGCAGTCGTGGTCTTCATCACCTTGTGTCTGATAATAGTTCTTGGACGATATCTGGCCAGACATAAAGGTAAAAGAGGTCACTTGAGCTTCCTTGAATATCAATTTCCTTGTTTGGAGTAAATGTGCTTTTCAGCAGGTGGATAACTTCTTGCTGTATGGCTCTGTATGTCTACAGGGACGTATCTAACACACGAGGCCAAGGGAGCAGAGGATGCCCCCGACGCAGACACAGCCATCATCAATGCTGAGGGAAACCACGTGCATGCAGAGGAAAAGAAAGAGTACTTCATTTAGACTTCTGTTACTCTTTTCCTTCGTTTCATGACAGCAGACATGCAATTTTAAGCTGCCTCAGCGTCACTACATGATCTGTTTTACTTTACTTATTATTCTTTTGTCTTCTCCAGAACACTCATGCTTGGATATGCTTGTTTTCAAAGCATTCGCTGACAATATAGCCTTCTCCTTTTGTAATCAATGTAAACCGTGTACAATTGGATTATTTCCATTTCATTTTTACGGTGCCTAAATGCTGTATATTTTTCTGCATTTCTTTCAGCGCTTGCATTCACTTTTTTTCTCTACTCTCTCTTACTTTACCTGTGAAACTACATTTTTTTTAAATTCAGAATCAACAAGAAATTTGCTTCAGCTCAAGTTTGAGTCAAGTATTAGCTTTTCAAAATCTTTTGCTTTAAGAGCAGAATATCAATTTATCAAACATTACACAGGATTGAACAGTGGTTTTGGATGTTGCCTGGAGCTTACCCCACCACAGCCATACTGAATACTTAAAATAAAATCATAGAACTGACCAGACACTTTGACAAAACAAAACATAGAAACACAATCGATGTGATTGTCTCTAGATGAAATCCATTCCCTCTATATTTCTGCATCGATTTACTTTCAGTTTTCGCTCATGTTGTTGATTTGTACCAACAGAGAACAAGTTAGAAAATTAAAGCACAAAGTCTGAGGACTAACACAGAGGGAAAACACATCAACTGTTTCTTGTCTCAGGATTCAATATGAGTCGAGATGGAGAGACGGTGTCAGACACGTGATGAAGATTTCAGTACACTTGCAGTTATCGTCATGGATGAGGAACTTTAATTTTAGTTGGCGATTTGATGTAAGATCCAAACTGAATGAGTGGAACCTTGTGGGGGTTCATTATTTATGTTGAATTTTATTGAACAACTATGCTCAATGTGTGGATATTGCTGTAAAATACTTTGCTAACGTGAATATTGGTGAACAATATTGTTGAATCTTGGGATCCCTGACATATTACAATTTGTATATTAGCATATACAGTATTTAAAGTATTCCACAAGTCTTCATTTTTTTCCATTTATCTAACAAGAAGTTGTTTTGCCAGGTGGGATGTAAATAATGTGTAAGTAATCAATTTTAGTAAAATATAAAACACTGGTTATAGCTTTTAATTTCAGGTCTTATCAATTCCCATCCCTTTGATGAGATTCTTTTCACATTTTTGAAGATTTTTTCAAACAGGGATTCTAATGAATTGCTTAAAATGTAAAAAAAAAAAAAAAAGAAAAAAAAATCTGGTCAAAATATATGTATTTATTATTATGATTGATTGACATTTATTATATAATACTATATTGATTGATATTATTGCTGTTATTACTAAAGTAGTTGTCTGACATTAACTTTTCCATTTTTTAATTCTGTAACTTATCATGAAAAACAATACAAGGATCACCGTTATGGCCTTTGAGTTTGCTGCAAACAGTACTAATGACATGTTGAGGCATTGGTGAATCAGACATGCCCTCACTGTATATAGTCACTGTATCAAAGACATTGAACCACATTGCCAATGCTCATACATGTTATTTTGTTAGTTCAGTATGATGCTATAAATAACTCATTTTGTACAAAGTTTTAATCGCTGTAATTTCTTTGCTTTTTATGGGGGATGTGTGAGGTTTGCTTTTTTCCCAGTATTGAATATTCATTTTTCAACTATGCCACTGTAAAAAAAAAAAGAAAAAGAAAAAAGAGAGACAAAGTGCGGATTAAAATTATGAACAACTTGAAAACTGACATTTTGTTGTGACTAGGTTTGTACTTTGAAGTGCACTAATGCTTTTTGCTCATGAATTAACACGCTATTACCCACAGTCACAATATGAGTCTGCATCTCTGCAGTTACATAAAAGGGAACATATGTTGATGGACAGCGCTATGACCAGAGCTGCACTGTAATTGTTATTCCATGCAACTGGAATGCAATGAGTATTACTCAGCCTTTAGTATTAATAATATATGCAAAGTGTTGAAGGATTAAAAAACCATGAAGCTCCTCGGGAAGATTGCCCGAGGCTCTCAGCTCTGCTCATGATTTGTGCATTAATACAGGGTGACAAAAGGAAGACTTGAGTCTCCTCGAATTCCTCCTCATCTCACTGGAGTTCACTATGCTTGAAGTGGCTTCATGAAACTACCCGCAGATGTCAACGCAGCAGGCTGCTGTTGCCCTTGTTTTAACAAACTTGAGAGAGGAAGTAGGCTGGGAGAGGAAAACAGGAGGCAAACCACTTTGTGAATTGGCATTATGGTCAAGGATGTTAGGATGCAGCTGAATGCTTTAATTGTAAGTGAAATGATAACACTTAAGATGAAACTTTATTGATCCCTGTGGGGAAATTAGATCATTGAAAAAGCAAATGGTAAAAGCATCTAACAGGAAGAGATACAGACGAATGGATTGAATGTACTAAACATTGAATTCCTGGATATTAAATGTCCATCTGTAGTGGTCCCAGTAATATTTGTTTGTTGTGTACTGAAGTATAGGATATCATATGATATGGTGAAGCTACATATGGGTCAAATAATTGAGCACTGTTTAATTAAATGAATTCAACAATATAATCATGCTGTTTTCAACAATTTGTTGTTAGACAAGAAAGA
>JAOVVB010082049.1:0-13622 GCA_028570985.1 Heterobranchus longifilis
CCATTTCTGTGTAAAAGGGCCATGCACACCTCACATAAAAAATATAAATAGACTCCTTTTTTATGCTTGTAGATCAGATCTCCGCGCCGCTGCTCTCACGCCTGGTGTAGCCAGATTCATTGATTATAGTGGAAGCTTAGTGTTGCAGCTTACGCTCCGCAAACGTCTGCACACGTTACGTGTGCCCGTTACAAAACTGTGACTGCACACCAGGGCTGAAATATCTATTATTTTAATATTAATATGAATGTATGCTTGTGCAATAGTCACATTGCAAATAATGTCATGTAAGATGAACTGCAGCTCACTCATAATTAAGTCAAGAGGTTTTTATTTTTGTAATAAAATATTAAATTATGTATTTTGTGTCATGGTAATTCCCTAAATAACACTTTTAAAATGACTTTGAAACTGTTTTAGGAAAAACTACTTGCATTAGCTTAGCAGAGTTTTAAAATAGCTAACTATTGTAGGTTAAAAGCTCCACATATCTACTCAAAATGTTGTGGTAATATACATACAATTCCATTACATTTTCTCAATATATTTTTAGCATTTGTGCTCTAAGTGGGAATTTGGTTTTTTCCAAGTCATAATCAAACCTTTCATCCTGGCAGAGTTTGTAAAATCACATTTCCTGAATGTGTGAGAGTCTGGAACTTCTATTACAAACTGGTAAAAACTTCATAATAAAGTTCAGTAAAGCTGACTTTTTACATTGAATGTAAACAGACATCAGTACTGTCTTTGCCAATCAGGGTGCGGTGAAACCACCTATCAGCTTTATACACACGTCACACCCTGCATGTGTGCCAGCTGACCAGCAACCTCCAGTATTTTCCCATAATTTAACTTATTATTATAAATCATGCATTCGGTTACATTTTCAAAATCATTTTGCTGACAAAGTTATGTTTTCAGTATCCGGACATTCAGAATTTATTGAGATCACATTTTCCCCATCTTTAAATCACTTCTATCCTTACTGCTTTATGAAAGTACGACAATGATGTTTCCACAAGGATGCCTAACTAGCTTTTCATTACTTACAATGGTAGAAAAAATACAAATATGGAAAATACAAAAAGTTATTTGAATTGCTCCGTATATGTAAATGACCAGGCTACAGGATGAAATGACAATATTGTATGTATGAGATAAGACTATAAAAGTGTTGCATGTTATGACAGATCTCAGTACAAAGAAAAGAAACATGAATTGTGTCAAATGTTTTTTTAGAATTAGAAAAAAAGAAGAAAAGAAACAGCATTTTTTACTTTGCCTTCAAGTTTGTCATTTGTCCTAAAATTAAAAAAAAAAAAAAAGATCTGTGCATCCATGTAAAAGATAACGCAACTAATACATTTAATACGCTTCAAAAATCAAAGTGGTGCACCAAAATGTCAAAAGTTCCTCGCAAGAGTTTTATGTAAAAGTCTTCTCCTGCATGAAGTTTTGATGTGATCAGTCGTCGTTGTCCCTCTGTCGGAGGCTCCTCGATTTGCCGTTCTGTGTCTTGTTTTTCCTGAATGATGCAGGTCCGCCTTCCTCTCCGAGGGACGTGATGATGCGTTCCTTGAACTTGGGTTTTGGCTCCGGCGGCAGGTCGGCTGGAGCGCTGGCAGAGCTTCCCTCCACCTGAGGCAGCTGTAGATCCACTTTGGCACTGGAGAGGAAAGTTAACAAGTTAAGAGTCTTTTCAGTAGCTACTGGCACACATCTGCATATCAATTAGTGATCAATCCATCTATCAGTATCCTGATCAACCATTCAAACAGCACTTACTATGGATCCTCCTCCTCCTGGATCTTTTCCCAGGCCCCATATGGATTGGCAGTTTTCGGCCTTTTGGCTTGTGTCTTCACTGGTGCCACTGGTGCCGCCTCTTCTTCTTTCTTCTTTTCAGGTTCAGCTGTCGTGCTCTGGACTTCTTCCTCTTTTTTCGTCTCTTTAGCCTCTTTAGGAGCACCATCACTCACTTTATCTTCTCCCTCCTTTTCTGAGGACTCGGCTTCTGCTTTCCTTTTCTGAAAACAAAAAACAAGGAAGGAAACTGTCAGGTCTGGATTTTAAAAAAATGTTTACACATGAATCTTGACAATCCTCCATGGTAAACGGAGATTCCAAAAATGGAGACAATTCTTGATGTATGAAAGTAAATGGGGGGCGCGATCACAACAGCAAAACTATCCGCTACTCATCCGAGAAGCGTGCGCAGGCGCACTACTCATCCGTGCGCAAGACTGTTTATGCAGAAGTGTTTTAAATAGTAAGGTTTCCGTGAAAGTTTGGGAAGTACTGAGCATACGACTGGATAAATGAGACTTTATTATACATATTATACTGCACGAGTCGTGAGAGAGTTTGTAAACTGATGTTTTGATATAGTTTTGGTGTTGTTAAATGCAGCCCCCTATTACTTCAATTCATGAAGAATTTACTCAGTTTTTGGATTCTTCGTTCACTGTGGAGGCATGTGAGAAAGTTTTCTACAAGAATTCAAGGCAACATTCGGTGAGTAATTGATTTAAAATTGGTCATTTTCTACTAATTCTCATTCACCAGGACTCCTCTCACCCTGAAGCTGATCTTTGGGGCTTTGGGCTGCTGGTTGGCCTGATCGGGGACTTCAGCCTCCTGAGATGCCGGGGCCCCGCTGGAGCTCTCTTCTGCTCCTGAGAGCGGCTCCGGCTGAGGGGATGACTGCTCCGCTTCCTGACTCTCTCCCTCTTTGTTGGACCCAGATGCAGATCCAGATGCTTCATTCGAAGGAAAACCTGCTGGCTTCTCCCAGCTGGTCTCTGTGAGATGAGAAGCATGTGATTATCAGACAGAATCTCCATAAAGAAATACAGAAATAACAGTGGTATTAAAATACATTTTAGAAGCATATAAGAAAATATTCCACCTCCAGTCTCTGAGTTGTAGTAATATGTGTAACCATCAGGACTGACGGCTTCCATCCAAGAACAGCCTGAAGAGCTCTAAAGACAAACACGTATAATATTAACGTATAAATGAATGTCATCACCATCAACAGAGTTTGAAATAAAATCAATATGCTAAAAATGCACAGATATATATTAACCTGTGCAGGCTGTGCAGAGGCCGAGTTTTCTCCCTGGAAACCCTCTGGTTTTTCCCATTTAGATTCTGTAGTTGAAATACAATAAAACAAAAACCATGTTGGAAATCAGTTTGATCATAAAGTATGAAAATATTGTTGGGAGTATGTTGATGTACGGGACAATGTTTGTGTTTTCAGATTCTCCCCACCTCCAGTTATTGTGTTGTAGTAGTACATGTGTCCATCGTCTGTCCGTCCTTCAACCCAAACCTGCGCTTCTGTTTGGCCTCTGGACTTCTTTCTTGCTTTCTCTTTCTTCTGCTGTTTTTTGGTCTGCTGGGGTCTCACCTGAGGTTTTACCTGTGGTCGTGGTCGTTGTTGTGGCTGTGTTGTTGTTGTTTCGGGTGGTAATCCTTACACAAAAACGTATCATTTAAAAGTTATCAAAGACAAAATGCTCCCTTTGAGTAGCCCACATGTTGCACAGTATTTCAATAAAATGTCAAAAGACCTTACCTGCTGACTCCCTTTCCATCCTCTTCAGATCTTCCTGATATGCCTTCAGCGCAGCCTCCTCCATAGCTGCAAACTCTTTAGACATACGTTCCTCCTGCTTCGCCTTGTCAATGCTTTTCTTTTTAATCTGCAGAAAGAAAGATAAAATGAGTGGCAGCAGCTAGTAGTCAATAAGAAGAGAGCTTTAGAGTCAGAGTGTCATGTCTTATCTCTCCTGCCAGTCCTGAGGGCGGTGCCAAGACTGGCATGTTTTTTCTGAGCTGTGTGTGTCACTGAGAACCCTTATTGATGAATATAGATTATGGGAAGGGTTCGTTCACAATATGAAATTCAACTCACATGACTTAAAATTGCATCTTTTACTCAAATGGGAAAATTAAACTTTGTTAAATTAAATGCACTGCAGACACATGGTATTGTTTAGTCAGGTTGAGCAGAACTGGACTATAGATGATTGTCCCACCATTACTAAAAATCCAGTTATACTAATCTACAGCTGCAAAGATAATTCAATTAGTTGTCAACTATTAAATTAATCTCCAACTATTTTGATAATCAATTAATCATTTGAGTATTTCTTTAAGAAAAAAAAGTCAGGATTCTCAGATTCCTTCTTAAATGTGAATATTTTCTGCTTTCTTTACTCTGAAATTAATATTTTTGAATTGTGGACAAAAAGACATTTGAGAATGTAATCTTGGGCTTCGGGAAACACTGACCGATATTTTTCACCTTTTTGTAGACTAAACAACTAATTGATTAACTTAAAAATAATCGACAATGAAAATAATCGATAGTTGCAGCCCTAAACTAATCATTTAAATGTATGACACTTGAAGTAAAAAACTTTTCTTCAGCTTAATTTATTTCTGGAGATCACATCATGTACTAAATTAGAATTGGGCAGCATATTACTCCTGATAGGTGGAGTGATTTGATCATTCAACTATATAAAAGTTTCATACCTCAGAGATTTTTGCAGCCACATTTTCTTTGTGATTCTTCCCTCTTTCATGGAACTCAACACTCTGCAGAGCAAAACAAACATGAGGAGATACATTAGCACCATCTGTGTTTGGGTATACTGTCCTCTGCAACATGAACTGCATCTTTTGGCCTACTCACAGGTTTATTGTCCGCAATCCAGCACTTGCAGTACTGACAGAATTTCCTTGGTTGTGACTTCCAGTAGTCCGCCCTGAAAATGCACAAAACTATCATTAGCTAACAACACATTTGTGAAATAGATTTACCCATTTACCTTTAGCTTTGATAGCTAATGCGGCTAACTGACTGAATTCCTGCCCAGTGTTGATTATTTAGCGTTAAACAATGAGAATTATAATCAATTAGCTTAAAGAACAATTCTCTGAGTGCGTCTAATTACTTACATTTTAAGTATTGGTGGTTAAAATACGACGAAAGACTTTAAAAAGAACCAAATAATAAGACAACCGCTGCTTCCCACATTTCAAGAATGACAACACTGTCCGTTTGTGATGACGTCATCGCCAGTCGCCGTAGACACCAGCAGCGCTCAAGAACGTTTTTATTATACATCCCTGAAGCTGAAGAAAGAAAGAAACATTTAAAAACTAAATTATATATCAATAATATATTAAATTAAATCATTAAATTATACATACATAAAAATGTAATCGACAGAGATCTGTTTGCATCAACATTACCAAAATTTGGTGAACACTGTAGTAAGTTGGCTATACTTTTTATTATATTTTTATGTGTCACGTAGTATTTTTAAAAAGTGTTGATTGACGCGTCGAGGCATGGCTTCCCATATGGTCTAGCGGTTAGGATTCCTGGTTTTCACCCAGGCGGCCCGGGTTCGACTCCCGGTATGGGAACTACTGTTTTGTACCTTTTTATAAGGGGTAAAGATTCCCTACTGCCAATGGCCGTATAAAAGTATATGTAATATATAAACGGATATTTTATTTTAATAGAAAATTGTGCCACCAAACATTAATAATGCGTTGATATGGTACATAGAGTGTCGGTATATAAATCGATGGTATGGTATGTCATGAACATTTTCACAATAAATATTAAACATATTTATTCAATTCGATTTCCAATTCAAATTGACTTTACTGGCATGGGAAACACATGTTTACATTGCCAAAGCAAGTGTGAAATTATGTTATTACAGGATTTAAACGTTGATATTGTTTGATATTGGTATTTTACTGGATTAAAATTGGAATGTTGCAAGGACTAGACTGGTTGCGTCATCACTGAGCGCCAGGACGAACTGTACGTCGCGACGGTAATGGCAAGGGCTAAAAGATAACCCTAGATTTGCGAGATTGGTATGGCTAGGCATTAAACTCGAATAGTTAAGGTTAGATTGGTATGATTAGGCATTCAACTCGAACAGTTAAGGTTAGATGGGTAAGGTTAGGCATTAACCTCTAATGTATGGTTCGGGTTAGGTCGTTGGGAAATGAGTCTCGCGATAGTTATTGCCCGTTTTCATGGTTTTTGCTGGTTCCCGTAAATCTAGGGTTACCTTCTAGACACGAGCGTCCGGCCGGCGACTGACCCACCCACCGCCTGTCTTTTGGTTTAGCTTTATCCGCTTTGCAGCTGCTGATAATCGGTTTCCAAATTAGTTCGCTGCCAACGTTCCGGGGGTGCCCATGAACGGCACCATGGCCGCGTCCTCACACCGGATAACGTTGGGCCCGCTGGTTGCTGCCATTGACCAGGGCACGAGCTCCACACGGTTTTTGGTAAGACAAACCGGAGCAGCGCTAGCTGACTTAGCTGTATATTTAACGTGTCAAAGTTGGCGGTGTCCTTGGGTTTATTTTAACCTTCTGTTTTTATAATTGAGCGTGTAAGTCTTGCGACCACAGTGACGGTTTGTAGTAAGTGCGTGGTGTCGTTTAACTTTAATAAATTAGCTTTGTTTTGGTTAAACACGCTGTTAATTAGCTCCAATGATGCTACCATTCATTTAGGTGCTCCTAAAAGCAGGTGTGTAGAGTTAGAGTCGACCTCTGCTTGTAGCTTTCTTACATGAGAGAAAAATGGTTTCATTTCACCAGTGGTGGAATGTAACTAAGTACACTTACTCAAGTACTTTACTTACGTACACATTTGTACACGTGTTTTTCCAATTTTTGCTCCACTTTTCTTTTCTTTTTTTGACTTCACTACATTGATTTGACAGCTTTAGATACTTGCTACTTTGCAGATTTAGATTATTAATACAAAGTATAAATCAACTAATTCATATATTATATAATTATTATAGATTAAGCAACCCAGCAGCAGTATATAAAGTAATTCAAATGAGCTCTACCTTTACCAGCAGCAACATTAATATGATGAACACATTAATGCATCACTAATTAGAATTCAATAATATAACTTGAAGTATGTTTTGATGCTAATACTTTTGTACTTAAGTCAAATTTTGAATGCAGGACTTTTTCTTGTACAGTAACAGAGTATTTCTACACTGTGGTATTACTACTTTTACTTAAGTAAAAGAGCTGAGTACTTCTTCCACCACCACTGAATTTCACCATACAGAATGTCATTTAAAATAGCTTTATTAACACCACTTAGATTTCTGCATTAAAAATGTGGGCAAACTCATTTGAATGGGTTTACTTTTCACTCTGTAGCAAAACACAAGTATACTTTGTTTTTTCTTTCTAACAAGAAGGAACAGATGTTTTTATTTACTTTCTGGGTGTGGCTGATTGTTGTTGAGAGACGAGAGTTTTTTTTTTTTTTTTTTGGCATGCATGAGTAACCTCAAACTGCCAGAAACTGAAAACAAGCCACATGGCCATGGCCAATCTCTAAACTTGAGATTAAAATATTTGGTGACATTTTATAGACGGAAAGATTTACATTTTAGTTTAGAAATTAATATTGATTAGATTTTGTAATGCTACTGTTTTAGCACTAGGATAACTGGTAAATGCCACTTAACGTGCAGAGATATTTTTGGCTGTGATAATTGTACCATGAAAAAGTGATACTGGTTATGCACAGTTACACTGTTGTGTGCAAAACTATAGAGTGAAAACACTGCTGCACTCCAGTAGAGAAAATAAAGGATTTCATTACATTAATATAATTGCACATGTATAGCTTGCATAATTGTATTGAAGGTGTGTCTGAAGATACATCAGGTAAGGCTAGTTCTCCCCGGGGACAAGAGTCATAAATCAACTACAAACCATTGTTCAATTTGTACTTGGATGGCAGTATAGCCTGGGGTTGTATTCACAAACATTCTGAGAATACTGAGCTCCTAACTTAACCTAAAAATATAACAACAACAATAACTAACAAATAGTCGTAGCTTAAGAGGGATTTAGAACAATTCTCAGAGCAACTCTGAATAAGGAAGAAAAACTTTTACCTTAGAGAGGAGGTGTGGTTGACCCTGTATGACTTTCTTTTAGAAAGGTATGATTGGTTGATCATAGATAGATAGATAGATGGATGGATACTGTATTAATCTCATCAGGAAATTTCACTGTTACAGCAACTTAGCAAAAAAAAAGGTAATTTGCAAAAATATTTATCAATATACAAACCATAGGAGTAAAATCAATAGGCCTAATCATATAATTTAGTCTCTATTAATATGGTGTAATTCTGAATGCTATTTTATTTTAAATCCTGTCCTGCAAGGTGTGGACATCCAGTGGAAATTAAATTAACCGCGTCACAATATGAGAGTGATAGTTTGTGTGATCACTCTGCTGATGGAAGTCATCACTGCTGCACTGTTGCCAAATTTATCTTAATGTTGTTATCACTGTAATTTCTGCGTTATCTCGTTGGGTGGGAGATGTAACGCATCTCTAACGAGATCGACCACAAACATTATCCCTGCACGATGTAATCTGTAGCGTTTTATCAACTCACTGTTATTCATTTTCTCCTACTGCTTTGTCTTTCTGTCATTTTCTCATCTGACATTTTTAACCCTCTTAAGAGTCCTCCTCTCTACTCCTAACACCTTTTCACCTCAGGAGGGGCTAAGATGCTTTGTGAATAACTTTTATCTTACCAGGATCTAGTCTTAACTTTAAGAAAACGTCATTCTAAGAATTTCGTCACTAGGTGGAGCAACTCTTTGGACTAGGAGGCTTCATGAATATGGCTCCTGGAGTCTAGAAAGCAGGTTTAGGATTCAGACGATGTCAGTTTGTATCCCTTAACTGCTGGGGAATCAGACATGTGTGATGAATTACCAAAAAAGGACTAGGCCTTTAGCAGAGTTAGAGTGGCTGCATGCTCTGGATGAATGAAGAATAAAGCGATGTGTAGTTGTCTGAAGCTGCATTCTTTCTCTTTCTTTTAAAGGTGTTTAATTCAAAAACAGCAGAGCTCCTCAGCCATCATCAGGTGGAAATCAAACAGAGCTTCCCCAAAGAAGGGTATGTGGAAATATCTGATGCAAAAAAAATGATGCATACACAATTTAGAAATGTGTAGATCTTATTTGTTGTGATTCTTTTTTTTTTTTCATCATAATTTTCAGATGGGTGGAGGAGGACCCCAAAGAAATCCTGCAGTCGGTGTTTGAGTGCATGGAGCGGACGTGTGAGAAACTCACCCAGCTCAACATAGACATCTCAAACATTAAAGGTATTCACACTTATGCTACCACCTGCTCTCTTGACTGAGGCAGTTTTTATTTTTTTCAAAGAGGTGTTTACGATCTGAAGTCTTCTGAAATAGTTGTTTGAATCTGTCCAGCTATCGGAGTGACCAACCAAAGAGAGACCACGCTCGTCTGGGACAAAGAGACAGGGGAGCCCCTCTACAATGCAATCGGTAAAGTTTCGATGTTGTGTTTCCTTCATCATTTATACATAATTTCCATGTATCCTGGCACAGATCTGACATTAGGCATTGGATTATCCTGGCCAAAATAATTGAGATTCACAATATTATCCTGATAATCAATGAAATATGATTAAAACTCTTAAAACACACTGGAAACACTTCACCTTATATTTTGCTTTGTTGGGACTTTTTTTTCTCAAAACATTACGACTTTTTTTCTCGAAATTTCTGACTTTTTTTCTCTAAAGATTACAACTTTTTTAAAGAAAGAAATATTTATATTGCATCACAGATAGGACGCTGTAGTAAACTGCAGTCAGTTCGTGAGGATATTCACGATTATTCCGATAAAGGAAATTTACCACAATCAACTTATTGTGAGTATTTTTTTTATTGCGGTCCGCGATAAAATCCATTATTGTCCCAAACCAAAACTAGGTTTAAACTAAGTAAATCTAGATTTAAAATTAAGCCAAGCTCTGTTGCACAGTTAAAAAAAATCTGTTTATTAAAACCAAGTTTATTGATGGAAACCAAAATTTAATAGAGTTGAATCAATATGGAGATGCTTGTCTACCCAAATTAAAATAACTAAATAAATCTCCTCGTGTCAGTTTAAAGTTAATACTGGACCTTAGTTTAAAGAGTTTAAAGTTTTGGTGCAACAGAATTTAATCTCGGTTTAGAGTAAAAACTAAGTTTGAGAGGTTTAAATTGAATCTTTCTTAATTTTAAGCCAGTTTTAAAGTTTGTTGCAACATGATTTAAAGTTAAACCATGATTTAATCAGGTTTAAAAATGAATCCAGACTAAATGTAGACAATCAAACAGCAGAGAGGGTTGTTGGATTTGACAGATTTTTGGCCGTGTTCCTCCTTCAGTTTGGCTCGACCTGCGGACTCAATCAACTGTCGAACGTCTCATCAACAAAACTCCAGGAAGAAATAAGAACCACTTAAAGGTGAGCTCCGTTTTATTCTCTGTTGTAGGGTGACCTGCAAACCTGACAGACTGTTACTGCAGGCAGCATTGTTTATTTTTTATTTTCTGTATGATAAAGAGGATGTATCTTTTGTCATTATGGCCCTTTTTTATTCTTGACTTGGTAGTTGCTTTGGCTCTTATCTCATATTTTTATCTCAATGTCATTTTTCACTCCTACATATTTGACATTAATTTAAGCATCTTGCATCTAACTTTTTCCCTTTATTTAGGATAACAGCAGCAGTCCACACAGTCATCTTTAGTTAGGGTTTTATTTTGTTTTGTGAACTTGTGTACTCTTTGTTACTTGTTGTTTTCATCTTTGTTCTGCACTGCGTATTTTGTATATTGTGTGTTTTTGAGTGTATTTTTTGTTGGTAATTTTGTTATAATATTCATTTAAAATAAAAGGGGAACAAATTTGATCACTAAAAAGTCATCTTTAGTTAAATACTTTTACAGAATGGTCTTTTTTTCAGTTTTTTACAATGTAATTATAGAACACAAAATAGAGCATGGTGTATTTTACATTTAAGATCATTTATTTTTTTTGAAATTAATTAAATAAACTAAACTAGGGCATTGTGGGGAAATTTACATTTTCCACTTCTCCCAAATTTCCTTAAATTTAATTTACTGAAGTCTCACGGAGAAGTCGATTCTTTCCATTACAAATATTTCATAAATAATATCATTTATAGATGGGCTGTCTGGGTTAAGCCATTTCTTTGTGATTGCTTTTCGAGCAGCTACACTCTGAATAAGTATTTTGTTTTCATGTTTGTGGATGTTGAATGTAGGAGTCCAAAAATTAGTTTATTCCAATTTAAAAGTCTTTTTTTTGTCCCAAATATAGTCACTAATTCTGTATATATCTTACACATTTAGACAGGTAGTGTTTGGCTTCCTGGGAGCCAAACACACTTTTGATGGCCTCAGTAAAGTTGTTTACGTCGTTGTCGTCCTGCAGCATAAAACGGGGCTCCCGATCAGCACTTACTTCAGCGCAGTGAAACTTCGCTGGCTGATGGACAACGTGGACGAGGTCCATGAGGCCGTCGTGTCTCACCGCGCCATGTTCGGCACCGTGGACTCCTGGCTCATTTGGGTAAGTAACGGTTGACTGATCTGGTGAGAAAATAACTTTTAGGGTTTATTTTCATTGGCACTTTTGGCCGCGATGATTTGCTTTTCCATTACCAGTTTTAGCGCGCGCCGCACCGCGCCCGGACGGTCTTTCTCGGATGTTCTTGTCGGCCGCAGTCAACCCGTGATGACCCCCATTCTCCGCTTCTCTCCTACTCAGCGGTGTGGCGAGCGACTCATAGAGTTCAACTGTGTTGAACTTTGACCGGCGAATTTCGCCTCGGAATTCACGCATAACGGTAGAAGTTACAGCCGATGAAGATACATTTCCTGATTTTGCTGCGACACAATAAAAGCTTTTGAATAACAAAATAACGGGGGACTTGTATTGTGACAAATCTAAAGGAAATTAAATGTGTTTTATACTGTTTTACAGCTGATCTTTACCACTCAGCCTCGCCGGCTGCTAAATAACAACAGCAGATGTCCCGACATAACAGGAATATCTGTAGTAATATCCTACTCTGCATATTTGTGTCATGGGGAATAGGCATCTTTAAAAAAAACAACTAATGTTTGAAAACACAAAAACGGCCAAAATAGCCTGCACGGAGCTACAATAAAGCCACGCCACCTTCAAGCAGGTAGCCCTGTTGTCATGGAAATGAAAATCCCTGCCGTGCCGGTCCATGTGTATGGAAAAGTGGCTTTAGTGTGTGTTTTTTGTTTTCTGTCCAACAGTGTTTGACAGGAGGAAAATCAGGCGGAGTCCACTGCACAGACGTGACCAACGCCAGCAGAACCATGCTGTTCAACATTCACACGCTGGACTGGGACCCAGAACTTTGCAAGTACGACAGCTTTCATTATCCTTTAATCCCATCAGAAATCCCATCTGCTGCCTGTTATTTGAAATCCATGCCATGGTAGTCATTTATAAATTTGTATTTTTTTTTTTAACATATCCCAGAATAGTGGGAGAAAACATTGATAATTGCATTACTTGTAAATCATAGCCATGCAAAACTTGTGCAAAAATTGCCCCATTTTGTCTAATTTTTACATTAATTTGAATTTGTTAAAGCCGCAGAATATTTTCAGAATATTTTTATTGCAACAAATAACATATAGTTTACAAATATATTAGCAAAGAAATAAATTGCATGGAAAGCAGAATTGGCTTAATTGTTTGTTTCTAATTCCCGTCAGATATTTTGGTATTCCCATGGAGATTTTGCCCAGAGTGAGGAGTTCTTCAGAAATATACGGCCTCATGGTAAGCATGCATGAATATAAAGTCTAGCCTACTTACTATAATGATGTTATATCAGGTTCCTACGCAGTATGGAAAAGTCTGTAAGAATCTAGTATTTATTAGTATTTTCCAGATCTGGATACATTTGGAAAAAAGAAGAGTATAGAAAAATATTTGTGTTTCCAGACTGTTGCCCCTATTCTGTTTTCTAAAATATAAAATTCTGAATTTCTAAAAAATTTATGAATCCTACATACAAGCAGAGTGAAGCCAAAAGTCAGAATATTTAGAGAGAAAAAGTTGGAATATTTTCACAAAAAAGTTAGAATATTTAAAGAAAAAGTCAGAGTATTTTCTTTATTTTTCCACATTCATAGTTTTTATTGAAAGCACTTCCAAAATCTTTTTTTCTATATATATATATATACATAGATGTACATATTTTTTCTTTTTACAAATATGTGCACAAACAATAGAGTTGAAAGAAAATGGTATGAAACAAAAATAAAACCTTCAGACAAATAAGCATAAAAAAGAAAAACAATAGAGTTAACAAGTAATACAAGCAGAAAAGAAACAAATAAAAATAATAATAATGAAATAAATATAGTAACGAGAGAAAAAAAGAGAATTTGGGAGATGTTGGGCGCAGGCTAGATCAGAAACAGCTTGTCAGAAAATTTTCACAAAAGAAGTTAGAATATTTAGAGAAAAAGTCGATCTTTTCTCCCAAAAATATTTCAAGAAAAAGTCATAATATTTTCACACACAAAAAAAGAATCTTTCAAGAAAAAGTCAGAATCTTTTCTCAAAAAACAAATTCAAGAAAAAGTAGGAATATTTTCACACAAAAAAGAATATTTCGAGAAA
>JAOVVB010082084.1:0-13621 GCA_028570985.1 Heterobranchus longifilis
CTGCTTAAACAGATAGCGTGCGATGCTGTACAAAAATACAGTAAAAACACTATTAAGTACAATGTAAATCAAACAACCAGATCAAACTTTGACATTTTAGCTACAAGCTACTATAAATACAAATATTATAATATAGTATGTACTGTAGATATACTATATATTAGTATATAATATAAATAGTAATACTATACTATATAGTATATATAATATATAATATAATAAAATATATAATATATATATTTTAGCTACTACTGTTTTTCTTTTTAATGAGAACAAAATAAAAACTGAAGACAAGCTAATTGTTGCTAGTGTTAGCTCAGAGTGGGGGTCTAATGCTAGAGTGAGTCCTTTTATATTGTATAGATTTAAATAAAAAAAACTTTTTTCCACAATTTAGCTAGTGTTAAACATACTGTAAGTAGAAAGCTTCTCCTTAGATGACCTTGATGACCTTAAATAACGCTAGTTAGCACATGTATGGTCACGTCTAAAGGCTCTGACGGTTGCAGAGTCGAGCGGTTTCTGTTTCACTTCTGATTAATCGTGCGTGATATTAAAGATGGAGAAGAAAAATAACAGATGTTTGGATTTGGCTGCAGGCACAAACAGGAATTATTATCAGTTGCAATAAAGTGGAAGAGATTTGGAATCACACCCGGGTGTGTGTGTATGTGTGTGTCTGGTCTTGTCTTGAGAACATAAGTTACATAAGTTAAACGAGTTGTACTTCTGTTAGTTCTCATTTAATGATTTACTAGCAGAACAAGGACATGTGTTAGTGTCAGTGTGTAAGTGTGTGTGAGTGTGTGTGTGTGTGTGTGTGTTTGAGAAAGAATATTCAAGCCACAAATGGAGTTTGTCTAAAAAGGGGCGTGTCTTAGATATTTTTGAGCCTAAACTTGGACTTAAACTTAAAAGCAAAATTGAACTTTCTGCCGGTTTGATGTAATCACAGTAAACACGATGCGTAGCCGCTAATACGCTTAAACACACTTTATGCCACTCAAGGCCAAAATGAAATTCCTACATGCCTCACTCTTCATTAATTACCTCCTGTATATCCTGTCTGTAAAGTTCATTACAAAGTGTTTTTTATTTCCCAGACGGGCCCACATGTACGCTAAGTCTAGTATGCTAAGTGTTCTGTGTGTGCTATCGAATTAGCATCAGCGCTCCCACCTGAGCCTGTAGCTCCTCCACCATCCTCTCCTGCACGCCCCAGTCTCTCTCCAGTGGCATCCTCCAGGCCCCGACCTCCTTCTGCAGATTTAGGTTGACCCCCTGAAGCTGAGCCATGTGCTCCAGGAAGCCACTGAGTCTCCTGTTTAGGTCCCTCAGGACCTCCTGCTGGCCCTCGCATACCTCCATCACGCGCCTGCTGGAGAACCCAAACAGCTGACCAGGGAGGCTTGAGGGTCACGCCCAGCTCCTGTTTGCTGAGCAAATGTTTATCGAGAACCGCTGGAGTTAACTCATTAGAGACTCAGGGAACGACGGCAGGTGCATGATGATGATGATGATGATGATAATGGAGGAGAAGGAGGAGGAGGGCTGGGGTGGGGGCGCACAAACTTACTGTGATAGTGTAGGCTTTGTGTTAAATGAACAGACGAACATCACGAGTTGCAGTAATGCTATTGAGATCACTGAGTCGGGATTAGTGGCCTGAATTCTTTCTCCATCTCTCTCTCTCTCTCTCTCTCTCTCTCACACACACACAAACACACACATATAAATAGATATATTGATAGATAAATGATTAATTCTGCGGTTGGATACACATGACCAACCAGGCGTGATGGTAAACACACACACCAAAGCGTGACTCACCGAGGTGAAAGTCCAATACTCTTCTCTTTGCTTGTGTGTGTGTGTGTGTGTGAGAGAGAGAGAGAGAGATTATTATTGTCATTATAATATACATATATGTATATATACTTTTTTTTAACAATGTTCACGAGAGTCACTTATCTTTGACTAAATGTCTGTACTCTTATTTTATATACATTTATTTATTATTACTCTTTCCATACTATTCTGTATGTTTTTTACTATTTACTCCTGTTAGTTTCTTGTAACGTTTTCTAAGCTTTGGCCATTCAAATGTAAATATTTGTTATGCCAATAAAACACCTTTGAATCTTGAAAATCTTGAATCTTAAGAGAGAGAGAGAGAGAGAGAGAGAGAGAACCTGTAATTGCAGATCATTTTCTACATTAAACACACACACACACACTTGAGTGATAATTTTCTAATCCAATAATCACTCTGTATTATGTTACACACATACTGTAAGCATGACAAGGACACGACACATGATCATAATCTCATAATTATTTTACAGTTAGTGATAAAAAAGACTTTCACAATCCTCTCCCTGTTGGTGCGGCTGAGGACCGGTCAAACCGACAGCAGCGTGACCTGATATTTCATTTCTTGTTTTTCTTACTCGTGTCAATGCAGAAACATTGTCATTCACAGTGCTTATGCGTGTGTTATGAAGCATGTATGAAGCTAGCCTTCAAATAATCTCACAAAAACCTTTAATTGCCTGTCCAGTCTTTTAATACAGTGAAATGCAACTCAAATGACTAATCCTTGGATGGCACGAGGGCTTTATAATGCATAGCAGGAACAACAAAGTCAGTTTGATATAAAGTTATGACGTTGCCTGTTCTTGCTAGTTTTTTTTTCATCTTCATGTTCAGGACAGTCTATGACTTTGAACACTTTATGAGCATGTTATTAAGTGCCTTATGGCTCTTACCTCAGCATATGCCAGTATAATTATGGCATTTTGCTGATGTACAAGATCTGCCATAAACCACTCGTTTCTTCATGTCTTATGTCATTCAGTGCTTATGTACAGTATGTGCTATGAAGCCTACTGTATATGAATTGAACTTAGTTGTTTATAAGTTTTGTTAATTTTTTTCCCCTTTATGTTACATCAGGACATTTACTGTAACATCATGAGGACTGTCATAAGCAGTTCAAGACTTTATAGTTATGAAGCGCTTATGAGTGTGTTATAGTCCCTCATGTCTCTCACCTTAACATATGCCAACTTACTTATGTCAATTTGCTGATGTAAGATATAAAATGATATAAACTGCTCATTTGTTCATGTCATATGTCATTCAGTGCTTATGACAAAATGCAGCCGCCAGCGTTCTCACCAGATCATATAAACCCAATATTATCATCCCTGCACTGGCTACCTGTTCAGTTTAGAATTGATTACAAACTAGCATTACTTATGTACAAGGCTTTAAATTGTTTAGTTCCCATGTATCTAGCCAGTCTTCTAATACTCTGGATTTCTGGTAGTTCCTAGAATAACAAAATCTACAAAAGGGGGTAGAGCATTTTTTCATATTTAGCTCCTAAGCTTTGGAGTAGCCTTCCAGACAGTGTTCGAGGCTCAGACACAGTCTACCAGTTTAAAAGTAGACTCAAGACGCATCTCTTTAATCTGGCATACACATAACTCATCCCATACCCTCGTATTCCAGATTATATACATCTAAATGCACACTCTCATCTAGTGCTGCTAAAATAATGAACGGCAACTACGCTAATTCTTTTCCATCTGTTCTTTCTCTGAGGCATCCAGAGAAGGACCACCTCCAGCTGGATTCTGCTTCATGGTGGTTTGGATCTATACACGCTGCTGCCGAGCGCCCAGTGATCCGCTGGACACGTTGTGGAAAGAATGGCTTCATACATACGTCATGAACATAGAAAAATGCAAAGAAAATGTGCTAAGAACTCGTTACAGACATACAGACCATGTAGAGGGCTGTGTGGAAATGAGGGCTTCATAAAAACTTCAGGCAGTTTGTTTTGACATGACCAATCAGTGGTCAATCTTCTAGCTTGTTTTTCTGTCACCACCAGGTATACTGTAACATCTTGTCGCCTGATATAATCTTTTCACGTACACGCAGTTATGTACAGCTTAAAAGCGTGCTATTGAGTTTAAATATTGACAATGCTGATGAATACTAAGACAATCATCATATACATTCTCTTGCATTAGCGCAGAAATGTAGTTTAAAGCTTTCAAAAAGTCATTGTGATGCTAGAGTGTCAAAAAAAAGGAGTCACGGCTTAACGAGACACTGGTTTATGATAACAATGTGGCATTAGGATCGTGGTTAAGCATAACGAGCTAAAGGTTTTACTGTATTACATGCTGAAACTTGAAGAACAGGTGTTAATAGCGCTAATCTTCAGGGCTGAGTGATGTGTTTATGTTGGCACCATCCAAACCATGCCTAATGTTTATACTGCCTCAATCCTGCAGCTCGTTCCTCAGGTCTTAAACACACACACACACTAATTATACTGAGCAATACTGGCACACCAAATGATGACCATGCCACCTGGCACATTTTTAAATCTGTCTATCTATTTATTTATCTTTTTGTCCCTATTTCTATCCATCTATCCTTTAAGAGCGTTGCGTGTTCCAATGGAATCTTCCTGACATCTCCTGACTCCACTCTTAAAACAAGACGGGAATGCGGCTAAGCCTGTTCACCCACGTCAACCCCTGACCGCCAAGAAAGAATGATGCCGTGTCACGACAAGCCGCTCAACACAGATCAAAATGAAGCCTCATTAGCATGGAAAAAGTTTTTTTCAAACTCTTGGCAACAATCCACAAGGAGATAGGTGGAAATGATGATAAATTATATTGGAAATTTTAGAGTTCCTGGCTATAAAATTACAACACTTTTCACAAAGTAAATAAATGAAATCAGTTTTAAATGCTGATAATGTTACGCGGGTAGCTACCTGCCCACGGTTAGTAATACAGTTAATAACTTTCATCATCAGTTCCCTTTATACGCCAAATGTAAGCAGTTTAGTCTTAAAGTTTTGCAGGCAGTTTAATGTCATGGAGACTGTGTGGGACACACCGGGGAAAATTCAGAGAGACAATAAAAGTGTAGTGAGGAGCTGATACAGAAATCACGTGCATCTGTATTTATTTGTACTGTGACACATGAGGAGGAATAAAAAAAAATAGTTGCTGACATGGAGGAGAGTATGTCATAATGCTTCGTCCTTGTGTTGTGTTATTGCTTAAAACAAGGAATAAGCAATAACACAACACGAGCACAGCAAAGTCAGTTTGATAGAAAGTGATAAAACTGTCCGTTCATTTGTTTTCTTTACGTTACATCAAAACATTTAATGTAACATCTTGAGGACTGATATAAATTCAAATTCAATTTTGATTTGTTACATAGACAGTATGATATGGAGTGAAATGCTTACACGACCGCCGGTGACCTAAAATTTAAAAACGAAACAGAATATTCAAATGAAGAAATAAAATAATAAGAAAAATAAGGGAAAACTATACAAATATACAAAACTTTAGCTGTAAAATGTAAAATATGTACACGTACTACGATAAAATAGAATTTAAATAAAAGTGTATTAGATGTTAAGTGTGTAGGAAATACTGGATAAGTTACAACTGAGTGCAGTTAGTCCACATTTGTGTAAAAAATGAGCAATGTTCAGTCACGAGCATGTACAGTCATTGATATTGACTACCTGCACATTTCTGTGAAGTTAAGATCAGTTGCAAAATTTCAGCCTCATCTATGATAGATAAAAAACAACTAAAGCATGAAGACGGGACGCAAATCTTTGTGTTTTAACGCACTATGCTCTGTTTAAATGTACTGTACTCAGGGTTTTGCAAGATCTCACCATAAAATAATATTTTCCTACTACATATTCTTTTAGGAATATTTTTTTTTCTTTCATGTCATTAAAGACTTTTTTCTTTCACATATTTTTTTTCAAGTTTCCAAGTTTTTTTCTTAATTTTCCTTATTGAAAATGCTAATTTTAAAGTACAATGAACCCTTGAAGAACACTTTAGCGGCTCCTAAAAGAGAAGCAAGCTTTAGACACATGTGCACCGTAACTATAACTTTAACACACAACTGTGGCGTCATTAATCTGTACTGGGATTTAATTTCATTCAGATAAACTTAAGTTTCAATCTCTGCTCTTTTGGTTAAATGAAAAATATTTTTTTAAATAGTGAATAAAAATGTATTTACACATATGATTTATTTATTTTTACATGGCTCTTATGGCTGACATATTTACACATGGCTCCACACTACCCTCTGAGAAATATATATACCTGATGTGATATGACTTCAAAGCTTTCTGTTAGACTTTGTTCTATTTATAATATGAATTTCTGTCACAAACGAAACTGTATATTGTTAAAAAAAAAAAACTAATGGAAGACAATGAGAACCTTTTGATGAACAACTGTATTGTTGAATGATTTTACTACAGATAAAACAAACAAGCAACAAGAAAAACAACATCGGTTATGATGAAAGCGGACCTTTGGTAGTGTGTACTGTGTTTTATTGAGTGGCAAGACCTATCCCATACACTTTGAAATGTGAATAGCTGTGTGTGAGTCAGAGTAAACGCTTCAGATGACTTCTGTCAGAGACGCCAAAAAATTTTTCTGTCTGGAACATCTGTCATGTGTCATTGAAATCTTATAGTCTACATCTTTGATCTCGCTAGACACATGTCTGGCTATCTGCGAGTGGTTGTTTTTTTTTGTTGTTTTAATATTGAGACCTTCGTGTATATTCATAATGTCAGATTTTGACGTTGGACATTTTACTATACAGTGTTACAATAAAATGTTTCTCACAGGCCCAAACGAAACCCATGGGAACGGGCCTAGCAGTCAATGCTAAGGGTAAATTCACTGTAACGTGAGTTTGTTTAGCCACAGGCCTGAGGTAAACATTGACCTTCCTGATGATTTTGTGACATTTCCACCATCACTGTGATCTGTTTATGACACAATCGCTACCAGAAGAAAAAAGAAAAAGAAAAAAAAAAGTTCTAACACGCCAAACTAACCAAAACTCAGCATGTGATGGTTTGTGGCATCAGCTAATCACCTTTACAAACTAGCCTCAACTAGCACATGTTGTAATGGCTAGCTGCACTTGTCCAATTCCTACTATTATTTTATAAAGGTTTACTTATTACATAAAATTTCCATAGCAGACATTGTCCTGTGAGATTAATGACATCTCTGACTGCTTCAAGCTGCAGCACATTCTTACTGTCAATATGGCAAAGGAGCTAGCAAACAATGCTAATTTTAAGTATAGAGTAGTTTTAGTTATAGCTTAGGCGTTGTTTTAGCCATTTCACCACAGAACTGAGGTAAATGTTGATGGTGTGAATAATTCTGCCTTATTTTCACTGTCACAGTGACTGTTTGTGTAAAACTCTTAATGGCTACTGTATACAGTATGTAAAGACTTCAGCTGGTGTAGGCAAGTGTTTGTACAACATTTATGAACTTTAGACTCAAATGCTGATGAAAGGAAATAATTTTTTAAGCATCACTAATTTATTCCTGATATTTTGTGTCAATCTGCTATTAGCTAATCGGCTTTGAGAAATAGCCATGGTTAGCATGTACAGTTATTGATATTGACTACCTGCACATTTCTCTGTTATTTTATATCTGTTTGTAACATCACTTTCTTCACTTTTCTCTATAGTTTTAATCATTTCTGATGTGTGAAATCTCCGGGCCATTCTAAATGTAATGTGATCTTGTAAATCTGAATCTTGTAACGTGAAATTGTAGATATTCTAAGTGTAGTCTTGGTTATTAAGCCACGTATCTGAGGTAAATGTTAAAATTTTTACTAATACTGTCACTTTTTCTTTCTTTCTTTAGCCCTAGTTGAAGAGAATTAGTATTACCTGGGGACCTCTAGTCATTTGCAATAATTGCGGAGGTTGTCTCTGATCTTAATCCCATGCGGATCAGCCATGTCTGTAATTTGTAAAGTAAAAATTCCCCCGCAAATGATCATATTTCATCGCGTCCTGTGGTAATATTAGTCCCATGTGAATCAGCATATATGTGTTTTGACCAGGATTTGGCGGGGTCGTATATCATTTTTTTCAAGGTTTTTGTTTCCCCTGCACCTTTTTATCCATCCTCCGCAAAGAACGTAGGCTGCGCCGGAGTGCTTTGAAAGTGTTTTGGTGCTGGGTCATATCGCTATACAACAATATCGCTATATAACAATATCGCTATACAACAATACAATGTGCAGAAAGAGATATCTGTAAACCATCAGAAGAGCGAAAGCATAAAGAATGATTAGATGGAGATGGATGACATGTATAGCAGCATGCGGTAAGGAACATTCACGAAGTTAACATCATATCAAGCCTTGACATCATATCCAGAAGATAAGTCAGGAAAATCAAGTAAAAGGCTTCGCTCATCCTGTGCAGTTTCACCACATGAAATTCTGAAGGAGGGGGGCGGGGATGGCATTTCCAAATCACACTAAGTCCCAGATAATACTAATACTGTGCGGATAGGGCTTATGTTTAAAATCTAAAGGGCTGTGGCTAGTTGAGAACATTAGCTAGCATAGGCTTAGGCTTCACAGTAGCATTCTAACTTAAAGTTATATTTTAAGGTTAACATCCATCCCTGAATTTGTGAAAGTTAAAGATTGGACTAAATTGCAAACAAGAGGAACAAACAAAACAAAACAGAGGAACTTGTAATTATTATAAGCTGCTTATCAGGACTAAATCTTTCCCCTCATTCTTTTGTATTAGTTTTTACCTAACGGCCGTTAGCTAGTTAATAAGCTTTAAAACCTAGCCCAAGTTAGCATGGGCAGTCATTCATAATTGCTAGCTGCACAATTCTGTGCGAACCTTCAAACTGCACATGATATATTTGTCATGTCTCTGTTTGTTTTATGTCAAATTGTCACACTGGACTGCGTTATTTATGACTTCTGCTGTAGAAATTGTCTGCAATGCTAAATGTAAATACAACATAATTTTAATTATATAGTGTCTTGTTTTAGTAATCTCCCCACACATGTGAGGTATCAGTTTGCCCCTGATGGCTCTTTCTTATCACCACCTGTTTAGTGTTCCAACTTAAATTAATAATTTAAGTTAAACCCACCATTCAAATCTGGGTTTATGAATCTTAGAAACTAGGCCAAAAAAGGAAAAATGACAATATTAGGAACAAAGTGGAGGACATTTTATTTTTTATCATTTTTACACCGGGCTTATTGGTAGCAAAACCTTTTTGTTAATCGTCAGATTGTTGCTCCACCCTGGCTAAGAATATATTGAGACAAAAAAAGGTTAAAAAAAATAAATAAAAATTCTGATTATGATAATTAGCTGAATGTTTACCTATGCCTGTTTCTCTGGCAGCTAAAATCTTTATCCTCATTACAGACAATTTAGAACATAGCAATTAATATTTTCCAAAAATACTTACGTTTGTTTAATTAGACGTTTTCTTTAGAGCACAAACGCGGCTCCACCTAGCCTGCCTTTTATAGAATGTAAAGAATCTTAACAATATGATGTTATGATAGCATCATAATGATGGTTGGAAAATGTACAGTTGACTAGCGGCACGCTGCCCAGAGTTAAAGCGAATGTGTGTGAATTGTGTTGATTGACGTGAATTGTGTAAAGGGTAACCCCGCATTATAGCGAGTACCAGCTTGTTGGCACTGCGTGATTTTTCCAGAATTTTTTCAGAATCTGTATCACACGTGTGAATGCAGAGACATGCCGATACACTCCACCTGGACACACCCGTGTTTATCCAATGATTAATCATTCCAAACATGCGACGAGGTGGCACAGAAGCATGTCCCTTGTACATTCCAGACATACTTGGAATTGCCGTACTCCGCCCTGATGGCAAGAAAACAAAGTGTTGTTCGGTGTTGAAAACAACTAACAGATGAACGTGAGAGATAAACGAGAGCATGGTGTTTATCCTGCCCAGGCATTTTCTGAAAAACTTCAAGAATTTATGAATAATATCTTATTTAATGAATAAACTTATATGTAAATGCTTTTTAATAAATTACCAAGTTTAATAATAAATTACCATTATTGCACTTTGAATAGTTCTTTTAACTTAAGAGGCTTCTTGAGGAAACAATTTATTTGCAATATAATCGTATTCCTAGTTAGCATAGTGCCAGCCAAGCTCGCAAAGTAGATATTCAAACCTCCGTGTTCTTACAATTGCACAGATGCTGGACGCCGACATCTCGCTCAGGGTTAATTAGCTCTAGCTTGTGGAATGCCCTGTCATGTCTGCATCACATTATAATAAAACATCACAATATAGATTGCGTTAAGAAATGTTTGTGAATATTATTTGAATGTATCGTGATCTAGGGTGTGAGGCTAATAAAAGCCTAGCATGGCATTCATAGATGGTGTACTGATTAGCCTCACAGTGTTACAGTTGTCTTGTAGACCAGGGGTTAATTGTTTTCAGACCATCCTAACTTCAGAGTTTTACTTTGCGGTGCTATTTTTTAAACTGGTAGATTTAGATTATTTAATTTATGTTATAAAAGCAAGCCGTCCTTTAGCACAAACATCATTACTGTAATTAAACCGTTGCCGCTAGCAATCTTTTACATGTTATATGAAAATGTCAAGCCAGAGACAGCTTGACATCGATCAATCCAGATTACAGGTGCATAAAAAATGCTGTGTTATAATTATATTTTTAATTAAATTGATATCATTGAGCCTAGCGATTAGCCTCACTCTCATAGCTCTCCATGAGGATAAGGATGCTGTCTTCTTCTTCTTCTTCTTCTTCTTCTTCTTCACTGGATCATTATTCAAGACTCGACACAAAGAACTTTTAAAGTGACCTTGCCATAAGCTTCAGGAATGCAACTCATGCATTGCAACTTCCTGTTAAATGTGTGATTTAAGTCTATATATCAGTGGGACACAAATGCCATCTCAGTCACCTTATGGTGGAACATATTGATCCAGCTTTATAATAATAATTTAGATATATAATAATTTAGAAAGAAAAGTTGTACATGTTTACAAAACAGATTGAACATTGAAATTGCTTTAGAATTAATTGTGAGCCTTTTTTTTTGTCATGGAACGTTTTCACACGATCGGGGTGTGTCACAGACATGGAGACAGGTGTGCAGGAGCCGCTCCCAGACTAAACAGAAACGCCGATGTCCTGAGTAGTGCAGCAGTTTCCCTACTTGAATTATCCCTGCCCTGAATTTTCCATCGAATCAGTCCAGATTCAGGAGCAAACGAGACAGGTGTGTTTGGTGAAACGTGCTTTACATGTCAAACCTTTCAAACGATCAAAAAACAAGGAACCAATAAACCGTATGTCCGTACTATTTACGTCCATAGTATAAAATACTTAAAAAAGCAAAAAAAATATATATATATACACTGTTTATAAAATATACACTGTGCTCAAAATATTGGAACGCCTAGAATATTTGGTGAAGCCTGATAATGATGAAGAAAAAGAGTCTCTTATTGTGACATCTAACAAGATAGGAAACACTTGTGGAAGATTTTCTTTTGATTTCACAATTCAATTTTTGATTTTTAAAAGAAAAATCCTGTCAGTTGGATAGTCATGTTATAACCTCCTTGCAGAGGTAATGCCGGAATTTACAATGCCACTTAATTTTAAGCTTAATTTCAAGTTCTGTAGGTTTGTTTTTGTCATTTTTGTCAAAACAAGCATACGGACTGTTAAAGGAAAGCAAACTATTTTCTACCATTGCTTGAATGAAAAGTTTCAAATGTCAAGTGATTACATTTATTTTTGTACAATACTTTTTGTACACCACTGCAGGACTAATAGCTCCAGTGTTTCATCCTGAGCTTGTGTTACTTTCTGTGTGGAGCTTCTCAGGTTCTTCCCCTGACTGTGTGGATTTCCTCTGGGTTCTGCGGTCTCTTCCCAGCTCTCAAAAGCATCCATGATGGTGGACTGACTATGCAAAATTAATATTCCTTGCTTGTGTATTTTTTTTGTGTATTCATTTGTTTATTTGATTTCATAGGAATTTCTTGTTTACAACCATCATACACAGATAGACAGATACACACCTATCAGGAAGCTATTAAGCAGTTTACATGTGTAGTATGTGTATCAGTCTCAGGAGAGTGTGATTATCATGACTATTGTAAAGTTGAATCTGATTAGGAGTGGAGCAGGGTGCACTGGTTAGAACTTTGTGGTGTGCGGAATTGGTTTAAAAAATCTTTCGGAAGTGGACAAGATTCATCTTAATTCCGTCAGCAGCAGGTGAGAATGATCAGAATTCCTTTAAAGATTGGAGAAATTGCTTAGACTGAACAGAATGGAGTGCATGAAGTTAATCAGAATTCCTTTAGTTGTCGGTGAGAGTGATAAAAATTCTTAAGAAAAGGGTGAGATTTATTAGAATTCCTTCAAAAGTGGGTAATATGTATCAGAATTCCTTAAAGATGGGTGAGATAGATCAGAATTCCTTAAGGGGTGGGTAAAATTGATCAGAATGACTTAAAAAGTGGGCAGGATTCATCAAATTTCCTTCAAAGCTAGGCAAGATTGATCAGAATTCCTTCAAAAGTGGGAGCAATGGAACAGAATTCCCTATGGAACGGGCAAGATTGCTTAAAATGACTTTGGAAATGGGTAAGATTAAAAAGAATTCTCTAAGGAGCAGGTAGAAATGGTGAGAATTCATGCAGGTGAGGTTGAGATTGGTAAGAATTCCAAAGAGATTACACGGGATTGACCTTGTTCCCTTGTTCAGCGATATTTGTCTAAATTCCTTTCGGAGAGAGGTCAGAAAAGGATAGAATTCTTCTAGGTTTGGCATGGACTTGAGATTAATACAACAATCTCACACACACCTCATCTCTAACAACCTGAGTTGACATGAATTGCTAAAAAGTGATGAAATTTGCCCTGTAGCAAGATTTGTGTCGAAAATTGGATGAGCTACAAGGAAATAAATCTTTACCTGAATCTGTACTCAGAGCAGTGTGAACGGGTGGGACAAGTGCAGCTCTCTCAGGCGCTTCAGGTACGACATTCTCTGCTTCACAAAGGGGTAAAAGTCCATAATTAAGTCCTGTGTAGCTCTCAAAAAGTTAATTACGCATTTAGCTCACTTCGCTTGAGGACTCCTAATAGTTTGACTAGAGTGCCTGGCTGTGGTAGAGTGTTTGCCTTTTCATTTAAGCTGTTGAACCCTGCACTCTTAAACACCTTACTGGACCTGAGACTAAAAAGCATGTGTATCTATTAATTACGTTCACTTGTTCATTCAATTATTTTTTATTACTCAAATTTTTCAACCACGCTGGTGTAGTGGCCACTACTGTGGCCTCGCACCTCCAGGGTCCGGGTTCGGTTCCTGCCTCGGGTCGGTGTGCATGGGGTTTGCATGTTCTCCCTGTACTTGGTGGGTTTCCTCCTGGTGCGCCGGTTTCCTCCCACAGTTCAAAGACATACAGATTAGGCTAATAGGCGTTCTCAAATTGCCCTAAAGTGTATGAATGAGAGTGTTTGTGTGTGCCCTGTGATGGACACCTGCGGTATTGACGATGAGTGAGTACTTTTTTTAAGATGCATTTGAATATTGTAAAGTTTTTAAAGAAGCGAGTTGCTCGGTCTGTCCGCTGTGCTTCGGTAAGCTTTTCTGGTGCCAGGAGAGACTCAGTCAAACACAC
>JAOVVB010082102.1:0-13620 GCA_028570985.1 Heterobranchus longifilis
GTACTTTTTTAATTAGTATAACCCATCATTTTATGACCTCATAATGAGCCGTTTTTATCTACGTGGGGAGCGGGTCTCCCTCCATGGAGGCAGTCATCTTGCAGCTACAGTAGCCCAGAACGGACAAACCTGTTTCTATAATGGGCCTTTCACGTTTTTAAATTTAGTGGGCACCCGCTGGAAATGCACCGGTAGGAAAACGTAGAAGAGGAGAGTGTTTGTTTTTGCCCACCAACATTTTGTTTGTGAGAAGTTTGCAACCAAAATCTGTTAAATTAACAACACACTGTACCTTTATGGAAGCCCCATGGCTCCGTGTCAGGCCAGCTAGTCGATGTCAGGGCGAGCTGTTTTTTTGTTTTTTTTTTAGCCAGCTGTGTTTAGTCAATCACTGAAGAGTGACATCATAGCTGAAGACCCGCCTTGATGAGAGGACTGATGGATTTTTCATTTGAATATTGTCCCTGGAGGAGCATACTGACATGGAAATGCAGTTGCAATAGACTGGGGGTGCTGTTCTGCTTAATGCAATTGAATAATGTCCACTGTAGAGCAGGTTGTCTTTGAAAATGAAATGTCAAATGCTGTTTTAATTTTCAAAGAGTTTGAAAGATATTTTTAATTGCATTTACATTTTAATTTTGACTTAAATAATGCTTGCACAAATGGAAAATTAAAATGCATTGTTTATGTTGCATTTTCATTTTCAAATTTGAATTAACATTTGAATATTGTCCACTGTAGAGCGGTATGACTTTGAAAATTAAATGTCTTTTTGTCAGCTTTTCCATCCATCCATCCATCCATCCATCCATCCATTCATCCATTCATCCATTCATCCATTCATCCATTCATTTTCATCCGCTTATCTGAGGCTGGGTCATGGGGGCAGTGGGTTTTCCATTTTCATTTTAATATTGTCACAGAACAACCATATGTGAAAATTAAAATGCAAATTGAATTATTGCATTTTCATTTTCATTTTCAAACTTTTTTTAAACTCTGCTATGGACTTCCATAAGTTTCGATAATGTCTTTATTTTGTAAAATACAAAATCTATTCCCACCTGAAACAGAAAATGCATTAACCCACCTAAAAATGTAAATGTATCCCATCAGAGAGACTTAACAACTGACAGGCAAATTCATAAAAGTATTCTATTTAGCAGGTAGCCTATAATATTTACCATGATCATCATCTTAGCTTAGCACGGTAGCATGCTTACATTTGCCAATTACCACATAAACAAAAAATCAGAGGATCACCAGGTGATTTTTTTTTTTTGTATAGAATAAAGATTGTGACCTGATGATGGAAAGTGAAGGAATCACCAAAGTGATTACAATTCATCCTGGGAGAAACATGAATGCATGAACCAAATTTCATGGCAATCAATCCAATAGTTTCAACATTCAACTTCATGGTGGCCCTCGAGAAAAAGTCAGGGGATCACTAAAGAGTAGGCTACATCCTCTGGGAACCATGAATATATGTACCAAATTTCATGGCAATCCATCCAGTAGTTGCAATATTAAATGGTGGACTGGCTAATGCTAGCATGGCTAAAAATGATTCCCTTACATTATTATTCCTTACAGTAAAACAGAAAATGCAGTAACCCACAAAAAATTAAGTACAGAGATTATGTAACCTTAAAAGGTGGAATAGGTTATATTTCCACATTACTGTATTTCTCATTATTGTCCAGTGGTGTAACACAGAATTATTGAAATTTGAAGATCAGATTATTTGAAACCATTTTTGTGTTCATGAGCCAATTGTTTGTTGTGTTTTGATACATATGTACTCTAGTGCTCTAAGTCTGTATTCAATTTTAACTTCACTTTAAAACAACATTTGTAACAGATGTCACATTTAACCTCAGAAACGGTCCAAAACGGTTGTATTTTGTTGTATTCAGTGCCATGCACATTTTGGCCATTGTGATTTTCAAAATGAATAGCCTGTGTCTGCTACACTGCGTGTTTGTTCTCCCGCTTTGCATTGGGAAAGAGAGACAAGTAGAGAGGGGAGGCTGTAGTTTTTGTTACACTGCTAACATTAGCAAAATTAGAAGTAAATACCCATACCATGTAATAACTGGTTTGCAGAAGAACACCTTGTTAGTCCATGAGCCAGGGGGTTGGTCATGCCAATTTGGAGGGACTAATTCTCAAAGTGATTTTTTTTAAAGGTGTATGTCCCTAGTGTGGAAAAATGCATGATAGCATTGCAGCAGTGGTAGCTTTCTAGTGCTATCACGTTTTTCATCCCTACATCATTACACATTTTCCATGTTTTTTTCGCCATTTTACACATAGAGCCAATATAAAAGAGGCGATTCTTCACAGAATATCATGAAGTCATATATCATTCATATTTTCTCACTCTTACCCCATTGTCAGTTTAAACGTTAAAATCGACGACGGCCCAATTTTGAGGGTCTGGCTCATGGACTATGTATTTATTTTCTTTCACATCATCTGCAGCTGGAATTCCAAATGAATCCTGCAGTTCATCTTCTCTTTCAGGTTAAGTGTACATCGAAACGTACAGCCACTGCAAATTAAGGAGGAATAGATTATTATTATTATTACGCTTCAGTGTATCTGTAGAACTGGTTAATTTTGAAAAATGGCTGCCATGAGCGCCATATTGAAAATTCATGATGGCTCCATATCCACATCTTTTTGGAATGCCTTAGGCCATAACTGTACCAAATTGCATGCTTGTATCACAAAATGAACAATTGTTATGGAATTTCTAGCTAAGCTGCCCCACTATAAAAGCATGATCATTTTATCACAGAAAACTAAAAATGTAGTACAAGAATGCCATCATTTCTAGAAAAACACCCTCAACACACGAGGGCGATTGTATTTGAAACGGGGACTATTTTTGCATTTATTACATAATTACAAATACGATATACATCTGTGCAGGTTGTGGATGTTTAAGATTTGAAATTACCAACACATTTCAAGAAATGTAACCGAATGTACAAACAGCTGAAAACATTTTTTCTTTTCCTTTTTTTTTTTTACCTCTGATTCGTGAAGAGTCATGTTCATTCCATCAGCCAACTGATCGAAGATTTCTATTGAGAAAAACACAAATACAAATTCTTATTACTCTGAAGGCGAGGAGTGGGAGTCAGAAAGTCTGTCACATACCATGACAGAAGTACATAATGTCACCCTCATCTGCACGAGCAGTTCAACTTTGCGAGCTGCTACACTCCTGTACTGCCTCATATGTAAAACAATAGTGTGCTGCCGGTAGAATACACTGGACACTCTTACATTACTGTAAACCACCCAATGGTGCACTGGCAATCACAGATTGGCCATCCGACTATGGGTCGCTTAGGCTCTTCAGAATGGGTAATTATTGCATTGATTAAAAAAATAAATAAATAAATAAAAAAAAATAAAATATATATTTTTTAAATGTCTGATTTTTATGCAAGAAGTTATTTCATGCATGCAGCCCAAATTATTTGAAATCGGCCCAATTGTACCTTTTAATAAGTTTGTGTTTACACGTAGTAATAATAATAATAATAATAATAATAATAATAATAATAATAAAATAATAATAATAATAACTTTATTGTATAGTACCTTTCATACAAGACATACAGTTCAAAGTGCTTTACAGCAAAGAGAGAATGACAAAATGAACATTAATGACATAAAATGAACATTAAAAGCACCCCCACCCCCCGGCAGATTTGGTCTCCCCCTACTGTTGACTCCACGGCTGTGGCCTTGCCTTGATGTCCTGCAGCGAAGCATCGCGTTTGTATAATAAGCGAAGCATAGGTCTGGCAGGTGAGGTCAAGTGAGGGCGGAAACCGGAAATTGGGCGGGTATGAAATTTAACGTTGCGCCAGTGGCGAGAGTTGCCATGCTGAAAGAAAGCTATGTCGGCTGAGGGTGAAAATGTGCAGCGATAACGGCTTTATTCTGGAAACACGGCACCGCCGAGGACGCAGGTGAAGTTACAGCCAGCGACAGTGCTGCAGTGCCAATGTGGAGGTGGACGACGGCAGACATGGGAGAGACCACGCAGGCCATGACTCATGCAGACAAACGACGACAGATAAACAAGAGGAGGCTGGAGAGCCACACGTGGACACCGGCCTGGTGGCAGAAACTGACGACGAACGACAAAAAGCTTTGGAAAGTGGATTAACGGTAACCGGAGCAGATATAACTAAAGCACGAGCAGTAGGCGCACGTATTGCTCAATATGATTGTTTTACTCTTCTGTCGCTCAAATCCCAACACACTGGAATCGTTTTTTATAATAGTTTCAGCCACATCAGTCGCTGAAGAACTTGTTCACTCATGTTTTATCGCAAAAGGCTTGACCTATGCCTACAATGTTTTGTTGGCCCTCTTCTGCACACAGGTGGCACGTGAAAGAAAGTTTGTACACGAGAAAGAAGGAGAGTTTGGAGGCCCTCGTGCTGATGGTGATGGAGAAAGCCACCTGGACTTTGGCGATGTGATTGACGAGGTTGCAGAGAAAAGCAAACTCCCCATTCGTAGCGTGATAACTGCATGAAGGTAAGACACGTGTATTTATGTATGTATTTATTTATGTATGTATCAGGGCTCCAGACTGGACTATTTTGCGACCATTTTTGGAGACAGTGACATTTTTCTTTGAACTAGGAGCACCAGTGCGACGTGCAAATATGCCCCCCGTTTTTTGTTTTTATTTTAATCCAGGGTTTTCCCAACCATTATAACACACAAGTGCAGCGATTAAAGCTCTCCATCGTTATGCCATGTATGAGATTTTTCCTTAAAAATAAAACAGCACATTGTAATTTCTGTAAATTGTCTATTTACAAAACATACAGTTAAGATGGAAAAAATCTGAATGTCTTGCGTTGGCGTTGCATGTCGATTTTAGTGGTGCTCCTAAATTTTGTGCTGGTGCTTGTACAATTTTCAGTAAGGGGCACCAGTGAAAAAGTTAGTCTGGAGCCCTGTGTATGTATACTGTGGCTGTGCAGTGCTCTTTTCATATTCTGGTGAAGCTACTGTAATATGCACTGTGGCTGTACAGTGCTCTTTCTGGTGAAACTACTGTAATATGCACTGTGGCTGTGCAGTGCTCTTCTCATGTTTTGGTGGAGCTGTTGTATTATTATGCAATGTTCCCTAATGTTGAGTATAGGACAATAATAATTTTTCATTGTGAATCACAATTAAAAACAATCTCAATAAGTTAATCGTGGTGAATTTCCAGTATCGGGATAATGGTGAATATCAATTATTATTTATTATCCTCATCTAGCCTACACTCTGACTAGGGCTCAATCCCAAGTTGCGTATTTGATCTGTCCTCGCTCCTCGATGCTCGCATGAACCGGAAGTCATTCTGCATGCGCCATTTTGAACATCGTCCCAAAGCTCTAATTCTGCTCTGAGGACCAAGGAGCGATCGCTGAGGAGCTATAATCCAGGATACACCGGTGTATCCTTCACGGAAGCTATGGAGCTGAAAGACATGTTGACCCCGCCCCCCTGCAGCTGCGCATTTCAACAGGACGGCGGAGAAACAACACAAGTGTCGTAAGTTCTCCTTATTTCATATTATTTTAAGCTTTGAATTATAACGTAATGGCGATGCAACATATGCTTATGTTTACTTCATCAACAGCCCGTTTGGTTGTGTCATAACAGCAGCCTGCTAACGTGTGTTTTGTGCAGTATCTTATTATTTATCAGACCTGTATTGTGTTTCTAACACATGTTTTATTATGAAACGCTATGACAGTAAATATTAATCTTTCATGTGGCGATACATTAGATGTTTAGCTGGTCATTTCAGGAACCACACTGTCAGTGATAGGTTAAAGTTTACATGTGGCTGTCTGTAATTAATTATTCTGCATGTCATGTGCATGAAATAAAGTGCATCATGGCTTGTGTAGGAGAATAAACCTTCCTAATAACATATTAACTTTAATAATAAAGTTCCACAATTGAATATGTTCTGGCATTGTCACATTAATGACGGATGCTCTTTTGCGACTATTGAATGCACCTGTCTTGTGTCTGGCATCATACGATGTAATAAGTTGACATATTCTGTATTATCTTCATATGTTATATAATAATATATTGTGTACTTCACAGGGGTGATGACTTTGGAGGAGACAGAAAATGATCAGCTGTTCCAGGCTTCACAAGCCAACACTAAAAGTTTTCAGTGTTTTTGAACAACTACGGTACGTAGAAAGCAACACGTATATCATTTGTATTTATGTGTTTTAAGTTGTGTTAAACAGTGTTATTCATTTATTGTATCATATGTGACAGGAGGAAAATTAAGCTTTTAATTAATAAATGTAATTTATGTTATATTAATTTCTCAGATGGTTAATACATTAATTCTGAAGTTGTGAATTATGTAGCTAAAGTTGACTTTAGCCACATAATTAAGGTCTCATTATAAATTATTTTCCAGAGTAGGCTAATGTTCCCAGGACAGGAGTGTGACATAACTCAAATAGTTTTCTCCTCCGTCTTTCCCTGGATTCCTCCGTGGGAGTGACTAAGACGCAAGGAAAAGACACAAGTGAGGGAAACGTGGATGCAAAGCAAATTATTTCATAGCGTGTTAACTTCATGAAGGTAAGACACATTTATTTGTTGTTGTATTGTACTGTGACTTAATGTTGAGTGTGAATTAGGAGTGTAACGGTACACAAAATGCACGGTTCGGTATGTACCTCGATTTGCTGTGTTTTCAGTACAACAAGGGGAAAAAAAATGCTGATTTATTTTTTCATTTATTTTGAAAAGTAGCCTAATAACTTTCAACAGTGGCTCTTTGGCCATGATTCCTACTATAACAATCAAGGCGCTCAAATACTGCATATAGGCTATTGTCTTAAAAACATAAATGGCCTAAACACAAATGTCAGTAATGCTCCATTGTAAGACTCTGACCTGCTGATGATTCCTGATCTGTGCTGCAGCTTGTGTTCATCTATACAGGGCAGGAACAACGCACTGTTGTCAGTGAGCTCAAATAACACCGCTAACCAGGCTAAGCCGACCAGCATGCTACAGCTGATAGACAGCAATTGGTGCGCTGCTAGAATTTTCTGGGTAAAACTCACGCTCCACAATGTGGGATGGGATGGGATAATAATTGATTTTATTGCGGATCGCGATAAACACAACAAGTTATTCGTGGGGAATTTCCATTATTGATCGTTAATATCATGACTACCCTCATCTGGGCTCTGATGAAAAGCACATTCCTTTGTAGCGTGTCAACTACATGAAGATAACACACATTTATTTATTATGATACACTTTGGCTGTGCAGTGCTCTTTTCATATTGTGGTGAAGCTACTGTAATATGCACTGTGGCTGTGCAGTTTTTGTGATCAATTTTTTTTATTGATTTGTTTATAGCTTATATAAGGAAAGGGAAAACACTGCAGTCACAGGAGTAACTCAAAGCAAATGTGTAATACATCAATTTCTTCATCTCCCCCATTTCCCATCAACCCACTCCACCCCCACCCTCTACCCCCTGACATGATGATCCAAAGGCATTGTACATATGTATGTATAATATTCTCGGCAAGCAAGCATGAATGTAAAAACATGGCTGAGCAAAATAGTTAATCTCAAATATTTATAATAACACATTGATTTTCTCTAGTAAATTGGACCAGCAAATAATATTTTGTGTTTTGGCATAATGTAATTGTGCTGCAGCAAGTTCCAGCTGTGCAATATCTCATTCCCTCACTGACTTCCAGCGACAGACTATACCATCTTTTTAGCAGCTGTGAGACCGGCTGAGAGGCGTCCATCATTTATATTTAGCTCCATAGAGGAGGTGTCATTAAGTAATAGCAGACTTTATGAGTGAGGGACGATCTTTCAATAATATTAGACATTATATTTGAAATATTTCCCCCAAATCAATAAGGCCTAACCTCCGGGCACATATGTAATATGTATAAAGGTGCCAATGGTATTATCTGGTCAAAAGTCGCAGTATGGATTATCTCTGAATTTCATTTGTTGTAATCTTCGAGGCGTAAGATAGGATCTATGAATACATTTATAATGTATCATTTGGTGGTTTGGATTTCTAGATGACAGAGAAATATTTGACCATATAGTGTGCCAATTCAAATCTGAGGAGACATTGATACCTCTCATCCAAAGTCTATTAAGTGACAAAGTTTTATATGAGGCCTCAGTTATAAATTTATAGAGGTCAGAGACAATTGTTTTTACCTTTGATACCAAGTATCAAATGAAGGGGGTGAGTTCCCACTTCACTGCCCCATGGGACACCTTGACCACGCATTGCTGCACGCAGCTTTAGGTTAAAAAAAAGAAAAGAAAGACGTGCTAGAGAGGTTGTAGGACCTTTGTAAATCTTGGAATTCCCTGAGACCTTGTTGCCCTGTAATGTCTTGAAAAATATGAACACCTTTGTCATCCCTTGGCAGGAAGAAAATGGGCTTCCTGTCTGTCAAAAGAGAGTAGTTGTGAAAAATTAGAGATTGAAGAAAGAATTTGTTGCGAATTTTGGCAAATTGCTGGATCTTATGCCACACTGTGAAAAGGTGTGATATGATTGGCCCAAAGTTCTGTTTCACTATCTTATGGGTTATGTTGGGAATATATAAAATTTAATAGATTATGTGGATATGTTGATTGTTCTTCAATGGCACACAAGTCTCTGGATTCAACCAAGTAGTAAATGGACGCAGAGCAAAGGGCATAAAGGAGATAAAGGGCAGCCCTGACGAGAGGATCTGTGCACTGAGAACCTAGATGAGCAAGTGTTGCCTGTCATCACTGCAGTGCTCTTCATATTCTGGTGAAGCTACGCAAATCAACCTGGATACTGTAAATTCAGAGAAAACACTGTGTAAACCACAGAGGTCCTACGAGTCTGTTTTTTAGTTCAAATATAGTTTCCCATTCATGCCAGCGTTTGCATGCTATTAGGCTGACAAAAACCATCGCACAGAAAAGAGACTCAAAATCAAGAATAACATTTCAAGAAAGGTAGTCCTATTTTTATCTCCTTTAACTATTCTGTACTGTCATCGGCTGCTTGCTTTACTTACCGTTCATGCAGTAATAGCGATGGATTAGACTGATGAAGCTCTCCAGCGTTATGTGTCCAGAGGAGGTACCGTAGCGCAGGGCTATCAAATCCAGAACGTCATCCCTGATCCTCTTTCCTGACCAACACACATAGGGCAAAAGTTTAGGTATGATTTATATTAGGTCTGCAATCAACTACTGCACAGCACACAGCCCTGCTGGGCTGATGGTGGCCCGTTGGAAAATTTTAAAATCTTGGCCAAACCCATTGGATGCCCTGTGTTTGACAAGTGTGCTGTATTATTATTACTGCTTCTTAGGAATTGCCTAAAGGTTGGGAGTATAGCCAATAAACCTGTGCCAAACAAAAGCAGTCTTTGTGCCAAAATTAGAGAGACGCATAATCATTGCACGCAACATGGTTATATAAATGTAGAACCCCTACAAGTCCTTTTCATGTGATCATCTACAAACTGTTGTACTGTGTAGGTTTTAGCATGACTGAAATAAATACTTTCTAGATGGGATCATCACAGCCTGCCTGCTATTCTGTTTTTGTGGTTGCTGGCTACCAGGCCCAGCTAGGCTATAACTAGCAGTTTTTGCTATAATAGTTTTTTGTTAAATGTTTTTCTTTATAACCCCTACTTGAGATATGCATGGACGTACATAAATTAGAATGATACAAATTATAATCACCAATCTGTGTGGAATGTGTGTAGTCTTGGTTACTGTGTGTATTCACTTCTGTGTGTGTGTGTGTACACATATCTGGCATCAGTTTTCATAACACTGTTTTGCATCAAAAATAATTTTAAAGGCAAACAACTAGGCTACATACAGTGGGCAAGATTTCTGTTGTGCACCATTCATAAGATTTAAAATAAGTGGGATAAATCCCAGGTAGGGATGAAATGGTTACTGGTTTTAATGATAACCGTGGAAAAATTCCCCGACTGTTAGTAGTACCGTTTAATTTTTAGTTATCATTAAAACCGTGTTTGATTACCGCACTAAATACTGCCCAGACTGTCCAGCATCAACGTCAACCAAAGACGTTATCAACTGGTGCCTGTCCCGCCCTGCTGACATGCTACGGTAAGCACATTGTGTCATTTCCAGTGGTGGTTGCGCTTCTTTGCTACTCTAGCTTAACTCTGGTCATTTAATTTGGTTATGTTCATCATTTCAGTGGCTGATTACCACTACATTTAAACGTGCACAAGTTCTGCTCAAGCACTCACAGCTCCCCCCCTCTTTTAGCTGCATTCTCGCTAAATTCCACAGTTGTTTACAGGCTATCTCTGTTAGCTATATTAGCTTAACAGTTAGATTAGCGCTTCTGCTCTCTCTTGTTCGGTGTATCCAATGTTTAGCTACTTTCCCGTCTCCTTTACTGATAATGGTACATGGAATAAATCGGCTCACATTTTGCGTTGGAGGCGAGGCTTACTGAATTGGAAGCGCGGCTCTGCACCAACACTCCTCCGTTAGCTGCTGCTGTAGCCAGCCAGCTAACCAATGCTAGGTGCTATTCCACTACTGGTGGAAAGATGATGTGGGCACTCTACAGACTCTTGCACAGGATAACACATTCAGTAGTTTAGTCACCCAAGCAACAGATTTTGTTCTTTTAAAATCCAGCAGTTGTCGAATTGGTTGTAAAAGTGTTCCAACAGGAGAACCACTATAGACTCAATTACTGTCACTGTCTTCTTAAGACTCTTTTATGTAAATTGTGCACGGGGTCATTGCATGTACTCAGATGCACTCAAATACCAATTTTAATGTGACGTATCAGTACTTTTTGAACATTTTCAGCACATTTTAACAATACTGTGATAATACTGATAACCGTAATAATTTTGGTCACTATAATCATGATGTGAAATTTTCATATTGTTACACCTCTAATCCCAAGGTGGTTCAGTTCTGTCTATAGTAGACAAAGAGATGTGGCTGATTGTCTACCTGAAGCCATGATTGCATTCCTCAGCTCACTCAGTGGCAGTTTTCCTGTGTGTGAAACATCAATGCGGAAGAAAATGTCCTGGTAGAAGAAAAGACAATTAGACAACCCTAACCATGCATTGCTGGCCAAATGAGCAGACTCGTACAGTCATATCGATAATTATTAGGAAGCCACCAGTCATCCTTGTTTTATTATGACCATATTTCTTTTACCTTGTATGTGATGACCATCTTCCACAGAGGAACAAATTCCTCAACATTCAGTCTGCCGGTGACTGATGCCTAACCCAACATTAAGGTATCAGAGCTGTACAAGTTGTTTCATAGCCTGCCCTTAAATTCTGTTCATATATACAAACTAGAGACCATCTTGTGATGGGATCACACCAGCCGCTACGCCAACTACTGTGAGAGATTACCCGTTTAGCCAGTTTGCAAAAGGGGAATATCTCACAGTAGAGGAAACATTTTTTTTTTTTTAAAAGTCACACATTTTTTTAGTCGACCAATTCACAATGAATATCACATAAAAGGATACATCCATCAGAGCAACCATGCTGCGAGAGGCATCAATGCTGAAGCCTCCAGATTTCAGGTCTCCTAAATAAAAAAAATTAAAAAAAGGAAATATGGAAAAAATAGCAGGACACTTAATTTGGCTAACACATAGCTACACAAGCGTATTATATTTGAATATTTGTTTTTTGATCATATGATGTCAAGCCTCTTGGAGTTTTACAATCCAAACCTTTCAGGAGTTTTTCATTTAGAATCCGCTGGAGCTGCTCAGCATCCACTTCTTCATTCTGCAAAAGAAATGAAATGAAAACAAGGAAAGACTTGTATTTGTCTCGCATGTCATAATCTTGGTTACCTTTTATATTGAGGGGAAATAATTGCATGCTACACCTTCTGGTTTTAATATAAATCACATAAAAATGTAAAATTCCTGATCCAATGGAGCAGTAATCTCAAAAAAGAAAAGCCAAATAAACACCAAAAAGGACATAGCACAAATACAAAATAGAGTGCAGACATGAAAGCCCAGTTCTATTTTAATATGCTTATTTGCGCCCTTCCCAAGAGTTAGGATTGATTCCACTCATGTCTGTACAGTAAATATGAGGCTACAGCCAGCAGATTAGCTTAGCACAAAGACTGACAGCAGTACAAAAATCAAAGTTTAATGACAACAATTCTTTGTGCCTGACTATTTCTTTCTTCTATTTTTTCTATTTCTTGAGTCTGGTGGACAATGCAACAAAACAAACAAGCACATTCCAAAATCTTGGAGCTATTGTTTAAGACACACAAATTAGGGGCGACCTCTAGCTCACCCAGTAGATTGTGCGCCCCATCTAGGTTAAGTCCTTGCAGTGGCCTGGGTTCGAGTCTGACGTGCGGCCCTTTACTGCATATCACCCCCCCGCCCCCCCCCCATTTCCTGTTAAGCTTAACTGTGCTATGTCATAAGGGCAAAAAAGCCTCCAAAATAATCTTAAGAAAACCTCACAAATTACCTTGTCACAGTATTGACGGAAGAAGGTTCTCCCATTTTCGATTCCAATGGACTGCAAAAGATTGAATTCTTTCAGCTCCAGATTAATTGATGTACTGTTCAATGTGTCATATGCTATCAATGTAATCAACATAGTAAATAGCATGTAATAACAGCAATACCAAAATAATATGAACATCGACAATATATTTTAAAATCTTGCACACCTCTTTTTCTTCTTTCTCATATTTGTGGTAATTGTCAGCAGAGCTCTTACTGAGAGGAAAGACAAGAGACATCAGTACATTACTTGTGGCCAGTGTTGAGCAGTAACCCATTTCTAGGCCGGGTTAAAGTTAAAGTTAAAAATAATAGTTGTTAAAGTTAGGTTAGGCCAAATTAAATCACCATATCATCCAAACTCATTATTTTTTGATTGGCTGTGTCCGCAGGGGATGGGGCAACCCAGAGCCGTAAAAAACAAAACGCAAAACGATGCCCTATGCCCCCTGTGACACAGTAGCATCCATACTTGGTATTGCTTGGTATTATTGGGCTCTGAGTGACTCTTTTTAAGTTGTGGAAATGATTCATGACGATTGGTATAACCAATGGGATGCCAATAATAAACTCGACATATGTTTCAGAATAATGTGCAGCTTGTCACGTTTGCATCACGTTGCGCAATATAACCTTTTATTATGTTATCACATTAACCAATCTTAGCTCGCAAGCTAGCTGGCTAACACATAGGCAGCAGACTGCATGCAAGATAACTCTTCAGCTACGACTATGCGATCGATAGTTTTGACAGTTGAATCATGCTACATTAGATATATTTTGCAGTCAATGTGAAGCAAAATGTGACATTTGACTGAACATGATTCTACAGTTGACCCAGTTTCTCTGTCATTCGCTGTAAAGTAAGGCAAGCACAATATTTGCATTATTCGATCGTTTATTCAGGTGTGAACACTTGACTGAGAATTACCCCCCCCCATGTTTGCCCCATGTTAATAGATTAATTGTACACGCT
>JAOVVB010082123.1:0-13620 GCA_028570985.1 Heterobranchus longifilis
GGGGGGATGAAGAGGGAACAAATGTGTGACAGAAGCAGGGAGATGTCAGGTAATGGGTGGATAAAAGGAAAACAATTTGGCCTCGGGAGTACGTAAGCATTAAAATTCCGAGTGACTGGGCAGGTGAAAAACAGGAGACTACCCAAAGCAACAGCATTAATGAGTAAATGGCAGCAGCACTGAGGTGATGTTGAAGCTGCTCCTGCCAACAGCAGGCACCCCTCGGTGACACCAGAGTGGCAGAACACGGGGTCATCTCGGCGCTTTCATTTTACCGGTTTCATGCTAAATCTTGGCAGGTGCTTCCAAATACAACAGGTTAGCTCTCGAAAACACCGTGTATGTGTGAGTTAGGAGGCTTCATCAGAGTGAAGGTGCAGCATAATAGCTATGAAATACAAAAGAGTAAGACATCAATGTCTTAGGAAAGTGAATTGTGAATTGTTGCGTGTTGTTTGGCTTCCTACCTGTTTTTCCAGCTTCTGTTGCATGAGACTCGCACTGTCATCTTCAATGCCACTGCAGAGAAAAAAAAGAGAAAGCTGTCTTTATAAAGAGTTCACACACATGAATCTCTAAAAGCATCTACACTGAATTTGATTTTCCCTATCAAACCAGTAGAGGTCACCGCTGCTGTTGCACTAATACCAGGCAATAAAGACTTCCTGTCTGGTCTTCTGTGAAATAAGGTTTAGTCACTAATGGCAGTTTTAAAAGTGTAAACCAGCAATAAAACCAAATAATGACAAATCTACAGGCCACAAAAAGTGACCTTCTGAGCTTGTTGGGGAAACAGGGCATGACTCATTCTCTGGAAATGACAGAAAGGAAACAAAAAATAAAGTAGGGCTGCTCCATTATGGCAAAAATCATAATCACAATTATTTTTGGTCAATATTGAAATCACGATTATTCAACATGATTACTCATTGATTTTGAAAGTGTCATGCATTTATTGAACTTTTAATAGAATGCATTTTTAACAGTGGATTTTCTTGAACTTTCAATATAATTCAACTGGAAACACATTTTTAAAAATCTAATAATAATATATAATATATCAATGTATACATTTAGATAAATAATATAAGAATTATCAATAAAAATAAATAAGGCCTACATTTTAATGTTATAACAGCCTACTGAAAACTATATATTTAATTAGGGTTGCAATGGTATGAGATTTTTATGGTACAATAACAGTATATGGTAATACACAATTATTATTATTATTATTATTATTATTATTATTATTATTATTATTATTATTATTATTATTATTATCATCAGTTACAATGATCCTTAAAGGAATGAAAACAGAAGGTTTTTTTGGTTAAACACTTTATTATAATTGAAAGTTGAAACCATTTTTGAATGGAAGTATGTGTCAAAATAAATAAAATATTTTGTTAACACTTTATATGACGGTCATATCTGTAATGCATTATAATCACATTCATAAGACATTATAATGCATTTATATGTCTAAAACAATTTAGAAATGTTGAAATCATGCATGCCTACTTATAACAGGGTTTATAAATGGTAGACATAATGTATTATAAGTTCAGCATTAATAATGCTTTATGTGAAAACATCAGTGCAAATTACCAAATAGGCGTTATTTGGATAAACTGATCAAAGATTGGGAATCTAAATCTTTTTTAAAGATTACAAAACAGCAACATATGGAATCACCCTCGTTCAGGAAAACAATAAGGTCAATACAGCGCTGTCACTTTACTTAAAGCTTGCAAAGTCATGCTATAGCATATTATTGATGTTTATAAAACATTATTCCATATCAGAAACTTAGAATTAATAATCTGTTACAGTATGAAACATTAGAGCAGTTATCTGTGTCTTTATAACTGGCTTATGAATACTGAACTTATATAATACATTATATCCACCACTTATAAAACTTTATAAACCTTGTTATACATTGTCATGAATGATTATAAACATTTATAAAGAGTTTCATAAAGTCTTATAAATGCTTTATAATGTATTTTGAATGTGCTTATAATGCATATGCACCTTCATATAAATGTACACTGTATGATACCCACCAATTTGCATATCATCGTATGCCGTGAAACCGGTATCCCTCTGCAACCCGAGTCCAATACCAAGTTTATAGCACTACATTATAAATCCGTTTTTGATCACTCAGGCTTCCCGCACATCATGCTAGAATATGGAGCAGGCCTGTGCTTGTACTTGACAGTAATTCAGCACCAGATGCAAGTATTGGACTGATTAATTCGGCTCGATGTGAATCGGCAGCCATTGTTTGGAGATTGCACCTGCTCCACTTGATTTTGATTTAATGAAGTTCAATATTATTTGGCAGCAGAGGGATGTTCCAACAATGCTTTGAAGCTTCCATTTCTAAATATTTACTTTTCAAATCTCCATTTTTTTCCCCCATCAGTGCAGGTGTGGTCTGCTGCCTGTCCTCTAAAGGAAGTCCATCAGCCTATTTAAGACTTCCCGTAACAAAAGCAACAGAACATTAGGAGAACATGAGGCTTTACCGTAACTTCTGTCAGAAATCATGATAACTTCACTTTGGAACACATGTTTCTGATTTTGTAGGGAAAAAAAAAATACAAATAGCTGGGGTGCAGTCAGTTTATTTTGCTCTAGTGTGAGAGTTGAGCATTGACTCTGGATGTGAAAGTTAATAAAAATTAGAGATTTGTATTCCGTCAACATCACACTGTAGGCATTGCATTTCAAATCTGTTTTGTAATGAAATTTGGGGATTTCACATGATAAAAATCTTGCATCCACTTGATAGGAAACATTCTTGCTCAAAATGAAGCAATACAATAACAATTAAAATGAAAATCTAACTTTAAAAAAAAAAAAGAAAGTAACTTTGTGTTCCGTGACCTGTAATCATTTTATTGAATAACACAGAACTCGCTTCATCAACACTGGCACGTCAATTAGATAATCCCAGCCCAGTGTCTGTGATTTTACGGTCTCCCAAACAGCTTTGCCCACATTAGATCTGTGTTCGTGACTTGAAACACTCACTCTGTAAATTTGTAAGCCACTACAGCAAACAGGTTTTGTTGGCCTGTAAAGGTTTTATCGGCACTTTAGTAGCAGCGGGAGATTGGAGAGCATGGACACAACAGCATTCCTTTCCAAACATGTCAGTTTGGCCAAGGAGGAGTCTTAGTATTTCAGCGTTGAGTATCATGTTGAGGAAACACTTCGTGGCCAAGTAAAAATTAAAGAAGGCCATTAAAACAGATTGGCCAAGAAACAATTTCTAAATGATCTTCCTCAGTGCTGCCATAAATGATCCATCTTTGAGACAGATGAGGAATCTGTCTTCTGAAAACCACCAGTTAAAAGACATTTCAAGGTTTTTCTTTTCATGCAGTTGCTTGTCCGATGGATAAATAAGAACAGGATAGATAAATATTGACTGGTTCTTACCTGTCTTGCCGAGCAAATACGGGGTATTTGAATCCAACACATGCACACACGTCTGTGTCAGGAAACTAGGCAGCGTCTACCTGCACACCCTGACAAACTGTTGCTCGACATGATGGGGCTTGTTCAACGGTTACAGGGAAGATCTCATTGCGCAGCCTTGAGACAGAGAGACAGAGCGACTGTAACTTTTCCCCAGTGACACAAACAAGGCAACTTTTACATTAAATTGTCGCATTTAACTGCTAAGAGAGTGTCTCTTACCTTTGTCTATAACTGCTGCTTTTTCAATCCTCTGACATCTGATCCTTTTTTTTTTTTTTTGCTAATCCTTCCCAGTGTGAACTCCCTCTTGCATTGCAAAACACTCCAGGTGTGTTACCGGTGAAAGTCTTCTTTGCCTCAGAGATAAGCCAGGTGAGGTCAGAGTACAAAACCAGTTAAGGCATCCAGGTAGAGGCTTCTCTTCGATTTTTTTTTTTTTTTTGCACTTTAGAATGGTTGCCAGCCGTCAGATGATATCACCCTGGTTCCGGTGTGAGTTGGCCTTTTAGTCATAAGTGTTAAAGTAAGTCCTGCCCATTGGTCGGCTGCACCCATTACCTGCGGAATAGTCCGTGCAAAACAGGAGCTTCTTTAATTCCCATGATATTGAGAAAGAAGGAGAAACTACGTTGCGCAACTCATTTCAAGAGCTGTTTTGCGAGAGGGGAAGAGTGAAGAGAGGTTGAGTTTGAATAGGTTAGCGAGTGTACACGACAGCAGGTTGTGTTTGAGTGTGTGTGCGTACTTGTGTCTAAAAGGAAGTCATAGTCGGTAAGCAAACAGGTCAGTCACTCAGAGGAGGGGGGGGTTAACTGATCTCTAATCTCCATGTCATTGTCCCTGTGCTCTGCTGATTTCCTGATTTCCTGCCTGCTGTTGGCATGTCTAAAGCCCCGGAGTCAAGCCCCCTCCACAGGCCCTTCTGCCTGACTGGAGGCCTATAGCTTCTCTATGTAATCAACGCACATTATCACACACAGACATGTATGTACAGGCACGCTGCCTGCGTTGCACAAGAGAGAGATAACTTGTTGCATTTCCATTTCTCACGCCTCCAGCATGTTGTCTTTGCCTTTTGGAATGCTATAGCAACACAGGAATGGAAATTGTGTCAGAGCAGCAATCTTCTTTTTTCTGCTCTATGGAATTTGTTTTGCGTTAAAAATGGCAGGGTTAAAGCGTTTTGTTGTGTTCACACAGGCAGTAATTGTTACTCTCGTTGATCATGTCCCTTTGGTAGTGTAGTGGTTTGGAAAGATTCTTTCTTGAAGGTTATAATCCTCTACAACCTGTGACTCTGTGATTTAAATGTCCCTTATTAGTATCATATCAGTTACATATTGTATTTTGGGTTTCTACTTGAACATGTTTACATGCTTTAATGTCTGTCTGAATATAACTGTATTCACCCTCTGTCTGAAACACTCAGTTTTAGCACCTGTCTCTTTAGACCCCCCTCCCGAAAAAGCCCAGTCTGCTCTGATTGGTCAGCGTTTCCGGGTCTTCCGCACCTGCGCTCTCAGCATCTCTGCACCATCATTGCAGCCGGGTGATGACTGTAACAGCACTGTAGCGCCACTTTCTACCTATATATATTATAATTGTGACATCACAACTAGGCACGGGACAATATAAAAATGTAATCTCATGATAGTCAAAATAACTGTGACTCACGATATTATCCCGATAATCAATGAAATATGCTAAAAACAGCACTAAAACACACTTGTATCACTTTACTGTATTTTGCTTTGTTGGGACATTTTTTCTCAAAACTTTTTTTTAAGAAAGAAATATTTTTATTGCATCCCAGATAAGACACTGTAGTAAACTGCAGTCAATTCTTGAGGATATTCACGATGTTTACGAATATCCCGATAATGGAAATTCACCACGATCAACTTATTGTGAGTGTTTTTATCGCGATCCACAATAAAATCCATTACTGCCCCATCCCTAATCACAACTTCACAGAAGTCCTGACGTCTCCTTTAAAAGCACAGTTTCTGAATACGGGCTGTGTGTATTTCTCAATGGATTGAGTGTTTTAATACTTTCACAGTATTTATATAGCACCTAATAAAGAAGGACATGGAAATCTCACTTTTACAACATGTGACCTTTTAAAGAGACTATAATAAACGCATCATAATGCTCTGATATCCCAACAAAGTCTTATACACAAACATTGTGTTCCAGCAGAAATGAGGAGGACACGGCTGTGGACCCGTTTGTCCAGAGTCTTAATGCTTCTCCTTGTTCACTAAACATAAACAGGCAGGGTGTGAAGGAAATGGACAAATCGTAATCTTTCACGTCTCCTCAAGCCCTTTCAAATCGATCCAATAAACAATAGGCGTGCCGCCTGATCCTCTCATGTTCTCCCGCTCTGCACTCTTCTGCCAGAGCAGTCTGCAAGACCAGACACAATTACTCACGCAAATGAAATTATCATAACATTTACTCAAGACTGAAACAGAACATTTTTGAACATTTCTCTTCTGAGAAACCCTCCCCGCCTCCTCCTCCTCCCACCTACGACCGCAGCACGGCTTTCGTGCTAGAAGACAGCGAGGGAGAAGACCTGTGTCCGGTCGCACGAAACACCTTCAGTTAAGATTTTGCATAAAGTCCGACTTAAGGTTTCTTAAAATAAAATACGCTGCACAAAACACGCTTAAGTCTTCTCCTTAAGGTTTTAAGGAGAAACTAAAACTTAAGTGTCATACTTCAGGAGAAAACATAGTGTTTTGTGCAACCGGCCACTGGTTTTATCTGCTTTATTGAAATGACCTCACAAGACCTTCTGTCTGGCCAAGGTTGGGCGCACTCTTTTTTGGTCGTCATACTATGTAGCTTCTGGGCTGATGCCTTAAGCCCGAGCTGGCTTTCTGTATAAGCCTCTTTTCTAAGACCTGACCATAGCGGGCAGTGTGGTTTGATGCAGCTATGCTGGGCCTGAAATCTGGGATGCTGCGTGTTTTTGTTGTTGCAGGATAAAAAGTGTTTCCAGATATTGCTTTGACTGGCGCTAGAAGCCCAAACTGAGGCTTTGGTGGATATTCTTCTGGCCCTTTGTTGTGTGTTTCTCCAGCTTCCGCTGTATCACAGCCCTCAGACAGCCAGCATTTATACGAGATTTACAGCAAGAACTGTCTGATTCTTTTATATGAAAAACATTTTTTGATAATGTAATAATACAATAATAACACAGGACACAGTGTACTTGCTTGTAGTACATTCTTGAATTACCCAGAGTATGAAAGGAATGAGACTATGCAGTCAATTCCTTGTTTGAAATCCACGACTCTGTCTGTATCCGTCCCTTAAAGCCGTTTCTAGTAGCTGCTCTTTGTGATGTCCTTTCATCAGGTTTCATCAGTTTGCATTTGTCATCATCCCAGCCATTGTCGTCACTGTTTGTCTTCAAAGTTGTGACTCAATGATGAGCTTTTTGAACGCGCTCCAAGTCGGCAGTCTGGCTGCTAAGAGGAAGTTCAGACATATGAGTGCCACATGACAGAGATCTGACACCACTTGTTAGAGTCCAGGTGTTATATTATTGAATACCAAGTGCAGACTCACTAACACATGACGCAGCTTACAGTAGCCTCTAATCAAATAAGTAAGGTTACATCGGGTCCATTAAGTAGATTAATAGGCTGGATAATTAATGGAGAAACATTTCCAATGAGGTAATGTATATTTATGCCAAATACCATAATAACATAAAGCAGCTTAATTATTTAAATGTAGGTTTTAGACATAAACATGTTGTCATGCCTGTTTTTGCCTTTTAGCACCATCCTACATTGTTAACTATTTACAAATGAGGCCAAGCACTTTGTTCTACAATGGACTTAAAGGTCCCGTTATTTTAAAAAGTGAGATTGCCATATCTTTCTAGGTCTAGGTAATATAGAAAATACTGTGAAAATATCAAAAAGCTCAATTTACGGCGAAATGCACACAGCCTGTATTCAGAAACTGTGCCTTTAAACGAGCCGTCAGGACTTTTGTAAGGTTGTGATGTCACAACTATACTATATACAGATACAAAGGGCCATGTGAGTGCCGTTACAGTCATTCCCCGGCTGCAATGATGGTGCAGAGACGCCAAGAGTGCAGATGTGGAAGACCTGGAAACACTGACCAATCAGAGCAGACTGGGCTTTTCAGGAGGGGGGGCTTAAAGAGACAGGCGCAAAAACAGAGCATTTCAGACAGATGGTGAATACAGGTATATTCAGACAGACAGAATGAGAAAAATAATGTGTTTTTTCAACATTAAAGCATGTAAACATGTTCTAGTAGAAATCCAAAATACATGTATAAAGCTGAAAATGAGCAGAATAGAGAGCTGATATATGTAGCTCTAAAACCCTGAAATTAGTTAGCATTTTAGCACTTCTGTGTTTTTGCTTAGACGTCTGAAATAAGGTCTGTGGTTAACACAAGCTTCAGAGATTTTAACATTTTGTTCTACGACATAAAATGCATCTGTAAATAACCCGCTCATGAATTTCTGAGCTTTTACATGACTTTAAAAAGGCGGTTGCTAACAAGTGGCTAAATGAGACAGTGGCAGTGAGTCATACAACTGTTGGGTAGTTTGTTTATAGACTGACATTAACTTTTTACTTCTGCTTGCATTTACGCTTCTAAAATCATTAAAGTGGTGTTCATATGGAGAGATTATCTTGCCGAACAAAACGTGTAAGTGTCATAAACTTCCTAGTAGGCCTACAAAAATACGAAATCCCCGGGGCTCTCTATATGTCCCTGTCTATCAGATGTATTATGATATTTAGGAGAAAACCCAGTGGGCTCTGTGTGTAAAATACACACTATAGTATTGCGTTTGAACCTGGTCGCCCTCTCCCGTCATTCTCAACTGTCAACTGTCCAATAAAGGCAAAATCTCCCCCTCCAGAATATATGTTATGTAATGGTCATTTTGGGCTATTATATAGAGAAATCTTGTACTTGTCTCTTGCGCCCACAGACTTTAGAGCTCTCCATTTAGTGTTTGTTAAAAAAAACAAAAAGTAATGTACATATGCATAACTCATAACATACTTTTTCTTTCCAGTGAATGTGGGCGGTCAGTGTAGGCTGGGAATGTACTGCTGTGTCTCCTGGCACTGAGTCATTAGTAATTATAAAATCGTGGCTGGGATATTTAGATTACTTTGAAGACTGGAGATATGATGTAAACAGTATACAGCAGGATACATTCCACTAGCTGCACATTAAATAGATAAGGAGGCATTTTAACAGTCCTTTTAAATTGGATGTACCTTGATTTAATTTTCTTTTTTTTTTTCTCCCCTCATAATGTTCTTTTTGACATCTCCAAGGTTCAGACTGCATTCTTACCAGTCCTGTGGCCTCTTTTGTTTTAATGGGAAATCTGTTGCAATCAGAGGGCTTTTTCCCGGAAGGCCAGGATGTGAAAGACATAATTTTGCTTTTACAACGATGTATTGTTGGATATTAGAGAGGCCAAACCCCCACGTCTCCCTATGCTAGGATCCCTGAGCTCATCCATCATAAAGAGAAATGCCAGGGCACCAGGAGTTCAGGTCTTTGCTGCCATTTCTCTTTTTCAATGTTTATTTCCTTAACTTTAACAGTTTCCAAAGGCGCTCTCCATCTCCGTCCAACAGGCTCCTATTCTGTCCAATACCGTGACCACGTACAACCACATGCATACACGTCCGCACATTCACACACCCACTTATATATGGCACCTCACATCCACTGCTTCCTTTTTTTCCTTCACTTTACCTTTCAATGTTATTGGCTGAATCTGCAGTCCACACGCAACTACCACTACCTGCACAGTATTCATTCAGCCTGTACTGCTTTTCCTCCTGATAAAATTCAAGTTCTGTTTCTTTTTTTTTTTTTTAATTGTGTTGACAAGCTTTAGAACTCAGCATTGTCTTTTTAACTCAAGGATTTGTCTCTGCTGTAAAGGATCTGCCTTTCATTTGAGAAAAAGTCAATATGCATTGTCTTTTTTCTACTGCAGCTGGACTTTGTGATTTAGATTTTTTAAATAGCTGTATTTTACATACAGTACATATCAATCAATCAATCAATCAATCAAACTTTATTTCTATAGCACCTTTGATACAGGTTAATGCAGTTCACAGATGATTGACAAGCAGATAAGATAACGGTATAGACCGTAAAACCATAAGACAAGGCATTAAAAAAAAGATAACAATAATAAAATTAAAATAAAACGAGACCAATGCACGCAAGAAAATAAAATGTTAAGAAATTAATAAAATAGATTTAAAAGCTATAATAAGAGTATTATTAGTAAAACAGAGTGGGATAAAATCTTGATTAAAGAAAGATTGAAAGGTTAAAATAATAATAATGAAAAAAATAGGCAATCAAAGCTATACTAAAAACTGGATAAAATAGGTAAAAAGATAGAACAAGGACAAATAAAATTGATATGAGAGATAAAAGAGATGTAAAAAAAAAAAAATCATGAAAATTAATAAATATATTAGGTGTATAATTTTACAATATGAATATAATAAAATAAGTGAATAAAATCGTAATAAAACCAAACTTTGGTGACACAGCCTTTTCCCCAGTCTTCCCCATTGTAGTTTTAATGATGTCTGTAAGCTTGCATATACAACAACTGCCACAGTCAATGATCTGTAGATTCACTAAGACTGATCTGCCACACGCACACATTATTTGGTTTTTGCTGTCAAATAAAAGGCCGTCTTGTCTTGGAGTTCCATTCAAAAACCAGATGTTTGCATTACTTTTTTTTTAAATTTTTTTTTTTACTTTTGCATCGAAAGGGTTAAATACAGGAAGTCGATTTGGGCCTTAATCTCTATGTAGTGTTTGTCCTTCACTAACAAAAACAGTATAATAGACCAGACCTTTTGGGGTTGTCTGTCTGCCGAGTCTTATAATGAATGATGATTAATCCTCCGCCATTTACAAAGCTTGAGTTTTGTCTGCGGAGGAATTTCACCTTGGCTCCAGCGTTGCATGCGCAGTACCCCTGCCCGCTGTTTGTTTGAGTTACCCCTACTGCCGCACACGCACGCACACACACACACACACACACACACGCTCACAAATGATTTCTAAATAAGTGTTCGCCTCTCATAAATCACCTACTCCATAGGTCCGTGACACACACACTGTAGAAACACACACAACGCCACCACACACGCTCCAGATAAATAGTTCCTTGATTAACTTCACCAGAGTGCGTTAGAGGCAGAAACGTTAGCTTCGACCACAGAGCGGGCGTTTTAAGGAGAAACCATTTCTTCCCTTGGCAGCAAAGTCTGTAAAGTCTCTTCTTGGCTCAGTGACCATCTAATTAAAGATATCTGACGGCTGATGGTGTTAATGAGCAATCCAGTAATCAAATACAAATTGCTCAGGCTGCAAGGTTCAAGGACACGAAATGGTATAGAATGAAAATATATCAACTAAAAATGTTTTTTCACGACGGTGTAGTTAAAGTTTCTTAAGTAATAAAGTCAGCCAAGAGGCATTGTTAAACCAAATGTTCTCAGAGAGGTGTTAAGCTTTTAATTAAGTTAAATGCTTTGATGGCTTGCAGGCTGCTTGTATACATCTCTCTCTCTTTGTGTGTTTCTCCGTTGTGCTCATTTACATTCACATTTATATTTTCGGCATAGGGCCGATGCTCCTGGCCGAGCTGAGACACAGTTTCACTACAGTTAACTTGCACACTTTACAAAATAATCGTGAGTTTTGTAGTCTGAGTCTGACTTGTTAGAGCAGGGCTTCACAAACTTTTTCAGCTTGAGACCCAACAGAGAAATTTGGTGTCCAAACTCACAAAAATACATCATGAATTACCATATAATCTACATTTAAAAAACACAGATAAATAACACAACGAACCATGAATTTAAAATGTATATGAAATGTATTTAAAGAACACAGCATCTGAGCTGAACAGACCACCATAGCAAAAAAAAAAGAACAGACCTCTTCCTTTTGAATTAGGAAAAGTAATTCACACATCATAGCATTGCTCTTGCCAACTGGCAACCCAATAAAATAAAAATGGGTCTGTGGCCCATTTTGGGTCCTGACCCTAACTTTGGGAAAGACTGTGTTAGAGAACAAGTAAAGAAAAGGAAAATGAGCATAAAGGCAAAAGGCAAAGTCTTGCTTTTCTTTTCTTCTTTTCTTGTTCTTCTTGTGTGTCTCCTCTTTATGGGTGGCAATGAAGTTGTGTGGTTTCCCATTTAGGTCCGTCAATGGATCTACAGTAACAGAAGACAGGGACGTCAGCTGTAGTTGATCTTTATGTGTATGCAACGAATGAAATAGAAAACCCAAATAAATGAGCGGAGAAGCATAATGGATGTAGGGCACGAGGGAACACTTAATAGTTTGACAGTCACAAGATCTTTGACCTGATGTGTTTGACACGTCTCCACCACCATCATCGGAACAAAATGTGGGAGTATTGTGTTCTTCCGTCCTGTAGAGTTTCACAGATTTGTAGAATCTAAGCCAAGGAGCACTAAAGCTTTCCGTTCTCATGCGAACTCCAGACAATATCCGGAGAATCAGGTCTGGATATTGTCCGGAGTTGCCCTTTCACACGTGTGTAGCACACAACAGGAGACTGTCCGTGTCAGACACTTTGTCTCTTACTGGAAATACTCCATTTGGTTTAGTCAAAGGGTTGGCGGACGTGATGCAGATTACACTGCATGTTCGTAATTTGGTCATAGACAACCAAGCCTCTTGCCGTTCCTTGAATTTTTCTGATTTCAGATCTCTGATCAGAAAGAAATTCCCAAATCTCGCTGTCACAACAGTTTCACATTTTCATTGCCGTCTTTGTTTAAATGACCCTTCTTCTTTACCCTCAGATGTTTGTTTTCTACTGGTTTTGCTCCAGCACGGCCACTCAATCGCTGTGAATTCTCACACATGGGCTCACACAGATTTTGTAGTCGGGAGCTGGCAGGGTAAAGTCCATTTAATATCCGGTCCGAATGATTTGGACATTTGCGTTCTTCTCACATACAGTTCCTCCGGGTAATGTCTAGATAAGTTCAGGGTTGCAATGCATGTGTGGCTTTAGACAATTTCTGATATTTTGTCTGCATATGTGTTTGTGACCGAAACACTTTTTACAGTAAGAAATCCCCTCTTTTGCTTGTGATAGTTTGCTGGAAAAAGTGATTTTCTTTTTTTCCATTTTGTAGAGATAGTGGCATCTTCGAGCCGCCTTAATCCACATTCTTTTCTTTTCTATTGCACACACACACACACACACACACACACACACACACGTTTTGTTTTCTCACATCATTCTCTCACACTCACGCACATCTCACACAAACACACACAGAGGGATGGTGTAATGTGCAGCTGATCCGACAACTTGTGCCGGGGGAACACAGTGGCCACCTGCGCTGCGAGATGCCTCCTGCTGTGTGTGGGAAGGAAGTGTGTGTGTGTGCGTGCGTGCGTGTGTGTGTTACACTGCCTGACTCACAGCACTGGTGGTATTCATGATGTCATTACTGGCCCAGGGTCAGGCTGGGGTGTGCTGGTTGGAGGCCTAGCCATGCGCTGATGTCACATAGCTAATCCTCAGCTTGTTTGTGTGTGTGTGTGTTTTACTACCATCCTACCTCTGCGGTGGCCTCGTGCCCTCCTCTTCTTGGCGTCGTACGGGGGCCCATTGTTTGTGTTCTGCGGTTTCCTGCTCACCCTGGGCCCCAGTGTTACTGCAACACTCACGCACGCATACGAACACAACCAAGTGTTTAGTTACAGAGTGATGCACTGGCTAAACATGTACATTGTAAGTTAACACCCGAGGCAAGGAAACGTCCCTCATCCTGAGAAGAAATGCGTCAACGCTGCCCATAAAGCACCTGTTAATGCTCAGAATTCCCCTCCATCATTAGCACGGGGACAGTCCGCCCCTTGACCACACCGGGTAGAGCATGGGTCAGATTCTGACTGGAAATGTCTCCCTGCACTTCAGCGTAGTGGCCAGTAGAGGGCGGGGCAGAGTGGAGATATTGAGGAAGAGGCAGCACTTTCACCAGCTTGCTTGTG
>JAOVVB010082194.1:0-13618 GCA_028570985.1 Heterobranchus longifilis
CACACACACACACACACACACACACACACACACACACACACACACACACACACACACACACACACACACACACTAACTCTTGATTGTCCAGTAGCCTACACTAGTGTCAGGCTACTATCAGCACTGGTCAGGCTTGTTTTCTTTAACGTTACATTGTTCTGTTTCCTCTTTACATAACCTAAAACTCAAACATAAGTTATGACACATAATGTATACATAGCCTCATAAGACAATTACATTTTGTGTTTACAACTGCTGCCAACTCTCCCATAGAGGCAATAATGGTAAAATCAGTATCCTGTCTGTAGAAAATAGTGCTGCTGCTGCAGAATGTTATTTTATTGGTCATACCGAAGTGTTTGCGTCTCTTCTTGTGTAGAATTTTGCTGAAATATTCTTTGCTGTCTTTACATCGATGCCAGTCAGAGACTACGATTGATCCGGAGGATAATAATATACATCCATGGGAGGAAGGAGGAGGAACTTGTGCCATGTTGTTGTAGCTGCTCGGCTCAAGTTAGCATCACACTGCTAACTTAGCAGTGCTAAGTCCGTTTTTCATGAAGAAAAGTCAGGTTGTAACGACAGAAGACAGCTCGCGAGACCGTTGTTTGTATAAAAATACTGTAAACAGTCTTTTCTCATCATAAAGCACTTTAATAATAACAACTGTAGTCGGCAAATAGCATTTTTAAGTCTCAAAGTGCAGCCACTTGATAACAACTTCCGTCAACATAAAACGTCCCTTGACAACCGCTTCCTGACGTCACTTCCGTCTGTAGTTTGTGACGTTGCGTTCAGGTGCTTCGACTTTTCTGCCTCTCTAACCTGTCTAAAAATCCTGCATGCATTTAACAAAGCAGACACGACTGTGAGTACACTTTTTTAATTTTATTTTTTAGATATTAAGCCTCATTTGCAGAAGACGTGTTGATAACGTTTCAGTTGATCTGTTAACACAAATTGTGTCCATTTATTTCAACAACAATTTGCAGGACAGAGTCTCTGAGCATAAGTAGGTCTACTATGCAATCAGAAAAGCTCATTTGCACTATATATCAGCAATCCAGACAGCCTTATGGTTGAAGGCCTAGAAACCACCAAAAAGAACATTCTGGGTGGTGATCAACTGAAATTGTTATTGCAGAAAAAAATTTTTTATATAGACCTAGGCTATAGACTGCCAAATGAAGGCCACAGCTTACCTAGGAGTAAATAAAGAAATTGATTTCAGTCCTTTTTGTAGTTGTTCTGATGCATGTGGTCTGGTGGCATTGTTGAAAATGGTCTTGTTGTCTGTACACCCATGTTTTCTTGTTTTGTTTTAATCATTTATTTTCTTATGCCTTGCTTCCTTCTATAATCTACATATTGTAGAAGTCATACTCTGCATTTGTCACCTGAGTTCATTAGCTTCTTGTTCAGTTGTTTGCAGTTATCAGGCATTTGCAATCATTTTGTATCTACTGACTAAAGGGCTACAACCTGAAGAAGGCTGTTTGCCTTGGACCTTTCTTCTTCTTTTTTTTCTTTTTTTTAACTTTTGTGTTCCCTACCAAAGAGCAGCTTCATTACACTTGTTTGAACTTCTGCACTCTGGACCTTTTCTTTTCTTAATCTTAGGCTACAGGTTTCTGTGCCATCCACTGCTGTTTGGCCTCAATTGTCACATCACGTTAACAAGAGTATCGTAGAAAATCACACTTTTTATATAGGCATTTGCAAAGTTGTTGGGTTAAAGTCAGGGCTGCTACTACTCGAGTCCGGTCTCAAGGCCACTTTTTTTCTTTTTTTTTAATCTTGCACTTGTCTTAGTCTTGTGCCTTGTTGGACTTATTGGAATTGTCTTTGTTTCGGGCTCGGTGATTGAGAACTGTTCAAGTTCATTCTGGCTGCTTATTCAAGATCAGTTTTACCGAACGTTGCCTCATGTCTATGCATTGATTAGTTTGATTTTAGAAGACAAATCAGTCTTGTTTACAGATAGATTATGTCTGTCCAATGTCCATCCTAACTCCTTAATCACTATATTAGCATTGGAAACACACTATTGCCTATTATGGTCGTGAACAGGACTCGATTTGCTCTGGACTCTGTCTTGATCTTATTTGTTTATTTGTAAAATTGGACATTCTTTCTGGGGTCCACACAAATACCACACAAATACACAAGATACAAACATAACATACAACATACACAGACATTAGCAACAACATCAAGACTATAACCCCCAACCCACCCAAACCCACACTCAGGCAATTAACTAAAGATATATTACCAGTCCTATACAAAAGAAAAACATGCAGCCAACAATGATGAACAAAACAAAAACAGAAGGAAACAAAACTCTGTTACGTAAAAAGGAAAGCACTCCATGGCTTGAGCCGACATGTCCGCACCAAAACCACTACAATGAGACCATGAGACATTCAGTCATACACCACAGCAGCTGCACGTGGGTCATACAGGAAAAAGAAAGAGCTATTCCTTACTTTTTTTTCTCTCCACAAACCAAAAGCAGGGACTGAAACCAAAAGCTATTTCTTCATAGGTCTACCTTCTTTAGTTGTTTTTTGAAACTCATTTTGCTCATAGATTTTTTAAGGGACAAGGTAACTTATTCCATTGAGTAGCTCTGTACAAAACTGTCCTTTGCTCAAGTTCACAGGAACGACTACATGACCTCGACTGCCTTTGGACTCGGACTTGACTTGATTTAAGTTGGTCTTTTTCAAAGGTGGAATGTACCTAAGTATATTTACTCAAGAACTGTACTTAAGGACTGTTGAGTTACTTGAGTATTTTAATTTCATGCTACTTTATATTTCTACTCCACTACATCTCAGAGAAAGATATTGTACTTTTTACTCCACCATATTTATTGAATACTTCTAGTTACTTTAAAGTTCCATTTAAAGAAACTTAAAATATACATATATAACATTGACAAACTCCAACATTAAAATGTTCTTTTATTAGTGATAAAAACAATAATTCACTTGTAAATATATTTAAAAAAAAGAAATTGTATTTTGTTTTTATCCTCATATTTGAATCCCTTGTTTTGCTTTTAATTTAATTGCATATACCAACACAGTGGTACATATGGCAGAATTGACAATAAAATTTACTTTAATAATATAATATTCTATAATAATATAACACTGAAGGAGCCATTCTGCATGAGTACTTTACTTTTGATACTGTAAGTACATTTTGCTGATAATACTTCTGTACTTTTACTTAAGTAACATTTTGAGTTCAGGACTTTTACTTGTAATGGAGTATTTTTGGACTATGGTATTTCTACTTTTACTTAAGTAAATGATCTGCGTACTTCTACCACCATTGGTCTTTTTTTGACAACAGCCCTTATTAAAGTGCACTGGAGGGGATTTGTAAGTGAACGGTGCATTAGTTTGCTCTGCCCACCGCCAGAGGTCGCTAAACTCCAGCGTTGAAACGTTACTGTTAACGCCATGGTTAGTGCAGGGAGGAGATATGAGGCATTATAATACCCTGTGAGCTCTGACAGTCAGGGCCCCGCTGCTCTCCATCGTCATGGTTACAGATATGGGGTCCACACTCGATGGTAGTGTGCATTGGTGAGAAAAGGTGTTTGTGACGGTGCCATCGTCTCCCAGCTGCACAAGGAATGAAAACATAAGAAAGCTATAAATTATTAGTGTGGAAAAATTACACTCAAAGAACATTTTATTTTTCACATTTCTTTCAGAATCAGGTTTATTGCCAAGTTCTCACTTACAAGGAATTTGCCTCGGTGTTTGGTGCATACAATAAAGGAAATACAATTAAAAGCAAAGTACTCAGTCAAGAACATAGCCTAGAAATATTACAATAAAATAAGTGTAAAAGATACTTTATAAAATACTATAACAAATATGGTTTAGATAAAGAAGCTGTATAGTTTTGTAAAAAATATTGACGAGGGGATGTGCAAATAAAGTTCACAGTATATATAATTTGTACAGTGCAGGGATAATAGTCAAAGATGTGTGTAAATTGTAAGTATATGGATGGTAATCAAACTATGTAAAGTAAAAATGAGATACCTAACCCATCAATTATTCTACAGTTTAATAACTCAAATTCTATCTTAAAGTCACTTTTGAGATGTTCTGTAATCCAGCTGTAATCTATCAGATTCAAACCATCACTATAACTTCAGTACTTTAATTTAACATCTATGTTGATATTATCTGCATTCTTATAGGCTGCAAAGAATAATCTATAGCAGAAATTCAAAATACTCAAATTATACCAAACATCTGATTCCTCTGAAGCCTCATTCTGCAATCAAACAACAGACCTCTTTACTGTTTTGTGGTTTCTATTACAGATCTGCCACTTACGACGTTGCTCACCTTCTCTGCGTGCACTTCTATCAGGTTGTTGGAAGATGTGACGATAACATCCTCGGGAGAAAATTCACTCACATCCACTGTGAACTGGAAAATGTCTCCGATGACCTGGATCTTCCCCGTAGGATGCGAGTGGCCTGAAACAGAAATCGTTCTGCTCGTAAATCTCCATGACATGGGACAAACTGAAAGGTCAGTCATCAGGTTTCTAACATTTACTGATGTTATTTTATTGTAATCTTTATTTAATCAGGGAAAGCCATTGAGGGCAAGCTCTCTTTTACAAGGATGCCCTGATTACAGCCTACAAATCAATAAATCACACAAAAGTTACAGTATACATCAACAAATCAAGTTTTTTTTTGTCATTTCCACATACAAAGTATTTAGAAATGTCGTTTCTCACAGCCCAAGGTGCTAAAACTACTATATAAAAATATATGAAAATCCACAGATATATACAAATATACAAAATGCAACACAGACAAATCAAATAAATAATACTGTACAACTGAATTATAAAACCTATGAGTTTATGATGTAAAAACTTAAACAACAAACGAGCTAAGCATATAAGGAACAACATAAATGAAAACAAAACATACATTCACACTGCTCTGTCTGTCAAAATTGATTAAAAAGGATTAGTTTGTGTAATTTTAAAAGCTTCTGCAGATTGTTCCACATCTGTGGAGCATAGTATATTTAAGAGCCAATTTCCCAATCTCAGTATTTACTTTATGATTTTCAAGGACTAAATAGTCTTGGGAACTGGTGCAGTGATTATTAAAAACCAGGTAAAAGGGAAAAAATAAAAGATATACTGTATATCAGCCATTGTTTATCTGACCTGTAAATTTGCCGTCTCTACGGCTCTGCTGTGATCCTGAATCTTCAGAGAAAATGCCGTGACCTTTCTCCATACAGGCGGAGGAGGTGGATTGTCTGTACTGTATGGATCCAAGAGAGGTCATTCTAATCTCCCTTGTGTCTAATGAAAATGTCACTATATATACACGAGTCCTTTATAGTCTACTGAGTGCCACTATGTGTGATTCAGCTGCACTGGAACATGACACGGATTGTAGATATTCAATTTGTCAGAACGGTTGTTGAACTGTTGTCGAGGGGTCCGACATTTGTAGCCGCACCCCGCACTGGAAGCATACAAGTGTTTGTGTTTGTGTGAGACAGGGCGTGGAGCTGTCTCCGTGTGAAGGAATGGGCTATAATTATCAGGTGTGATATTAAATTAACTGGCAGTCACAATAAAAGTGATAATATGACGCAGTAAAGTAGCTTTTAGATCAAATGTGTCATGTAATTAGTCTTTTTACGGCTATATCAGTAGTGTTTCTCACAAGAGTGGCGCTGTATATCCAGTGAAACCCTCACAGAGGGTGAACTTATCATGTGTGTGGTATGATGGAGCACAGTTTTGTGTGTGTGTGTAGGTGTGACATTCTGCTCCGTCGTGGCAAAGTCACCGAGTTCGATCAACGTCCGTCAGGATGGCAGGCGTCACCTAAACAAGCTCTGCGAGGCCGGAGCGCTGAATTGTAAAGAAAACCAAACTGTTAAGATCCACAGAAGTTGAGGTTTGAAATTTGTTTTTGATTTTCACCAGCTGTTGTGGTGACGATGTAAACTAGCCGGAGGGTGTCGTCAGAAGAAAGGCCCATCCTATATATCAGAAGAGTTTATCATATTTTGAGCACATGTGTGAAGAGCTGTGTGGCAGTATTGCAGAGTTTATTTGTGTGAGGATGGTGTAAGCAGAAGCTTCATCATATTACGTCACTTGTGAGGTTTTATGGCGTCATATCTAGGGCTGTGTGTGTGTGTATTGGCAAAATCTGGTGACAAAATATGTGTCATGATACAGGGGTTATGATTCAATATATTGCGATATTTAAAAAAATCTAATTTCAGGAAATCTGTCATAGTATAAAGAACACACCACTAGGGATGGGACGATAATCGATTATATTGTAGATCGCAATTAAAAAAAACACTCACAATAAGTTGATCATGGTGAATTTCCATTATTGGGATAATTGTGAATATCATCACAAATTGACTGCAGTTTACAATGTCCTATCTGTGATGCAATAATTTGTTTCTTAAAAAAAGTAATATTTCTAGAAAAAGGTTGTAATCTTTTGGGGAAAAATATTCACAATTTTATGAGAAAAAATTCATAGTGTTTCGAGAAAAAAGTCGGAATGTTTTGAGGAAAAAAGTCACAATTTTATAAGAAAAAAGCAAAATGTAAGGTAAAGTGATTCCACTGTGTTTTAAGAGATTTAAGCATATTTCGTTGATTATCGGGATAATATCATGAATCGCAATTATTTTGGCCAGGATAATTATTACATGAAATTTTCATATTGTCCCACGCCTACACACCACCATATCCATAAAATCTGAGTCTTTTTTTATACTCTGACAAGTGGGATCTTAAACACAACACAAAATGAACCACTACCATGAACCTTTGCATGTAAACTATTAATTAAAAATTGATAGTTTTTTAGAATCGATACAGTATCACAAAACATAGTATCATGATACTCAAGTGCATTGATATTTTCTAACACCCCTAATCAAATCTACAGTAGTGTTCAGTGAGAAAAGTGAGCTAGAAAGATCTCAGGAATACATTTGTTATTTATTTTTTCTCAACATTTACAGTGCAGGTTTGAAGTATTTGTAGAACTCGCTGTCATTTACAGCTTAAACATCATCAGTGTTTCTTTTCCTAGTTCCTAGTTTCATGTGATAACATGTTAACAGCTGAGGTTAAAGTATTTAAGTCATAAAACGAAGTATTGGACAAATTACATTTTTGACCTGATGATGGTGCTAGATGAAAAGTCGGGGGACTGTGAATGTCTGTAACACATTTCATTGCAATCCATCTAATAGTTGTAGAGACATTTCACTACTAAACAAAAAATGTCAGCCTGCTGGTGGCGCTACAGGAGAAGTCAGTAGGATTTATCCTCTGGGGACCATAAATGTCTGTTCCAAAGTTCACGGCAATCCAGCCAACAGTTGTTGAGATATTTCAGTCTTGAGCAATTAAAAACAAATTCATGTTGAGTACAGAGTTTCAAGAAAACAATGATTTTATTTTTTTTAAACACAAAAATACACCGCCTGGCAAATATGCGCCAGATCAGTTATTTCTCATGTAACAAATAACATAAATACAAAATAAAATAAATATTAAATAAAAATGGACAGTTGTATTAAGACATAATGTAAACAAACAAAAGACTTGAGGAAAATGCATCATGTGATACAGAGACTAACTACAAAACATAAGAACGTGTGATTCTTTGCCCTGAGTGGAATAATCATTCCAAATTTAAAAGTAATTCTCCTCGATCATTAAAAAAAAAAGAGTAGAAAAACAAACAAACAGATTTAAGGATCCAGAAACACTGGCAGGATAAGGTGAGTGCTTGGAAGAAAACGCCCTTAATTATAAAGAGCATTAAATATTTCAGTCATTCAGTAAATACAAACCAAGCTCTCTCACATTGTCTCACATTTTGCACTTACTTTTATAACTGTTTTATTTACTACATCACGTAACTCGTTTATGTTCAACATATAAAAACATTTGTACATAAAGATAAATTATTCATTCTGTTATTATAAAGTACATAAGTGTTTTTGATCTCAGTCTTTTCCGAGTGGTTCGGAGGCTCCTGCAGTGTAGCTCAGTTTCACCCCCCCACACTTCAGTCCGTGAGTGAAATGGCATCGGTCGGTCAGTGCACTTTGATTTGGAGGAATGCTTAGATCACACTGCAAACACGCTGAGGGAGCTGCTCTCGTCTTTCAGACCCAGAATGCTGTACGCTATCCTCTTCATGTGACCGGGCAGCCGCACTCCAATATTCCTGATGTCTCTGAAAGGACAAGATAAATGACACCGTTATGAGCATGCTAAAAACAATATGGACTCAGCACAGTGTAGAGCAGTGATTTCCAACCAGGGGTCCTCTTACCCGAGGGAAGATTGTGGAGTATATGAAAAAATAGAAATTGTGTTTAGATTGGAAAACAATATCCATATATTGGAGCTAAAAGCAATGAGGAAAAACTCGCACCCTTGCCAAAAATGTCCCTATAGGGCGCCTAAGTTTGTAGTTTAAAAACCCGGAAATGAGTTAGCATTTTAGCACTTCCGGTTCCCTCGTCTTAAAGTCAATGGGTTTTTTTAATGTGTTTTTGTTTAGACGTCTGAAATAAGGTCTGTGGTTAACACAAGCTTCAGAGATTTTGTTTTGTTCTATGATATAAAATACGTCTGTAAATACCCCGCTGGTGCATTTCGAAGCTTTTACTCGTCTTTAAAAAGGCGGTTGCTAACAAGTGGCTAAATGAGACTACAGAGGTTGTTGAGGACATTCAACCGTTTATAGCCTAACGTTATCTTTTTACTTCTGGCGATTGCATTTACGCTTCTAAAATCATAAAGGTGGTGTTCATATGGAGAAATTATCTTGCTAGACAAAACATGTAAGTATCATAAAGGTGTGTTCGCCACAGAGCTTATTTCCTGCAATGTTCCAAAATCCAATGCAAAAATCCCTTAAGCTTTTTGATGAGGGAACTTCCGCTAACTCCCGGGTTGGCCTACAAAAAACCCTTTGGCTCCTTCTTGTACCTCACTAGGGACTTTTTGGCTGTGTTAATGCATATGGCATACATTTTTGGCAAGGGTGTGAGTTTCTCTTTCGAATTTTGGAAGTTCAACCTCAGCTCCTATGTCTATAATAAACTCTGTATCCAAAATAGAGACACTCAGACCCATTTAAGCACAAAAATGTCCCAATGAAACCCATTAAAACCCATTTTTACCCCAAGGCCATTACATCAAATCATGCATTCTGTTATATCAGGTTTTCCGTTTAGAGCCCTGGCTTCAAAATTGTAGTTTTTACTATTTTCCACCGGATTGAGTAATTTTCTCATGTTTGCCCTGTGGGGTAAATACATTTTTCTGGTTTCCACTAGTTATTGCTGCTGTATTATAGAGCACTGCAGTGTTTGATGCAATGCATCATAACCAGTGTTGTTGCTAATCATTGACATATCCCTGACTGTGAAAAAAAACATTTAGTAGACAGAAATAATTACATTTTTTGTGGCAGTGGCATTATGTAAACAAGCTGGTATTTAAAGGGTTAAAATTCTGAAAAGGTAACAAGTGTGAGTTTTTTTTTAAAGGAGTTGAATAGAACGCTCAAAGTAAGGAACTTACAATTCAAATAGAGATGTAAAACTAGTGGATCAACTATTGAAATAGCTGGTTCATGTGACAGGGCTGTGGGGTACATGAGATATAAAAAAAAAAGGCGACTGCTGTAGAAGTTGTGGTAGTAGAGAATGAGAGGAATGACACGGGCAGAGGCGGAGTACTTCTGCATTCTGGATAACAAATGTTCGAGCTCAATACTTTCTCTGTGTTTCTACAAAATGTGGCATGGTGCCAGATGAATCAGCACAGCGGGGCAGCGCTGCACCTGTGCCATGTGTGCGCACTCACTCATGTCTCAAGGCGAGCACCTGCTCCATGGTCGTGATCCCCGCGCGAGCGAAGCTTTCGCTGTACTGGTTCATTTTGATGGACTCCAGCCACTCGGGCACCGAGCGGAACATGGTGCCGTCACCGCCGCTGGTGCTCGGCAGGCGGATGGACACGCTGCGGGGAACAACGGATATTTTGGATTACTCAACTGCTGTAGGAGAAAGATCCTGGAATTCAAATGGAGAGGCAAAGTCCCTCCCCTTCTGGTGTCCCCCATCGGACCTTATTCCAGAAAAAGTATGTACCGTAGTGAACGACGAGAGACAGATTATTTTTTGATCCTGAGATAATTTTGCAAGTCTTGCCGTTTTTTTTTGTTGCAGCTTGTCGTCGTATCATTTAGTTTTGTGCGAAACCGCTCAGTGACCCACATCTCTCGTCTCGCACAATATACGTCATTAACACCAGCATGGCCGTTACCTTGGTGTATCTTACATTATCGCCTTACGTTATCTTACCGGTTGTGTTTTATCCAGCGACTCCTGGTCTTTTTATGAGCCCAGAAGCAAAAGAACGAACAAGACCTGTTGCTCAGGAGAGTAACGTTACATCCCGGTACGAAACACAGATGCGTAGCTTTAGCAGGAGAGAAAGTTATAATCTCACTTTAGCAAATTTGGGTAGTCTAATTACGTATTTTCACAGTACTTCAACAGTTTTACGACAAACTGCGACTTTCCTGACTTGCAAAATTATCTTTTAAATTGATAAACATCATGTGTAATTCATGGCACAATTCAAACGGGAAATAAATTGTCTCTCGCCGTTGACTACTGTAAAAAAAAAAAAAAAAAAGGTCCCATGGTGGTCCAGTGGAAGGGGAGGGACTTTGCCTCTCATCTACTCACCTACCTACCTAAGGGTTTATAAATACAAAGTTTAAATGTGTAATTCTCCATGCCTGAGAGGATTAGTATCTTTTATAGTATTATTTCTTTTACTTTGTTACCAAACTATAAACTCCAATAAAAATAATGCTCATACCGTGGATCAAAGTCAGCGATGGTTTTCAAAGACTCCGGGCTCCGGAGCAGTTTGTCCAAAATGTTGACGATGTCTGTGAAGCGAGGTCGTTTGGAGCGGTCGTGCTGCCAACACTGCAGCATGAGCTGGTAGATGGCGGACGGGCAGTCCATCGGAGCAGGAAGCCTGAAGGCCTCGTTGATAGCCTTCATGACCTGAGGAAGAGAGAAGTCGGCGCTTAGATCTAAAGGATATTTTACGAGCGCTGGTGACAGACGCTCAGAAGAATTGCTGTGCTCGTATGTTGACATTAACAGTTAATGTAAAGAGAATGGTGGGAAACTTCTCTGGGTGTCAGGCAGCTTTCTACGCAGCGCAGACTCTCGGTGGTTATACACACATTCAAGTCGCAGGTCAAAACAATCTTTCATCTCGACCGTAAGAGTTGGAAAAGACGATGAAACGTACCTCATGGTTGCTCATGTCCCAGTAGGGCCGTTCTCCGAATGCCATGACTTCCCACATGACGATGCCGAAGCTCCACGCGTCGCTGGCTGAGGTGAATTTTCTGTAAGCGATGGCCTCGGGGGCCGTCCAGCGGATGGGGATTTTACCTCCCTGCCAGAAGAGAAACATTAACAAATCATATTTAATGGGTGAAGGGAGTGAAAACACAAGGCGCTGAAAGATCAACACTTTAGATTGGACACTAGAGAGCGAAAATACCATTAACAGTCTGGCATTTGTTATGAGAGAAAAAAAGGGTTATTGTCTGTGCTTTTAGGCTGTGAAATGTAGCTGTCAGACTCACTCTTGTTGTGTAGGTGCCCTCTGCATCGTCCTCCAGCACACGCGACAGCCCAAAATCAGACACTTTGCACTCCAGGTTGCTGTTAACCAGAACGTTTCTCGCCGCCAGGTCGCGGTGGACGTAGCTCATGTCGGCGAGGTATTTCATGCCGGCAGCTATTCCACGCAGCATCCCCACCAGCTGATAGGATGGAATCTCTCCGTCACGGTCCTGCAGGGAAAACAATACATCTATTAGATAATTCTGATACTTAATTGTTAAAAATAATTTAATGTCATAAATGTCAGTCAAACACAACTTTCTTTTGCTTTTAAAGGAATAGTTCAACATTTTGGGAAACGTGCTTATTTGCTTTCTTGCTGCGACTTAGATGAACAAAATCGATGCCACCACTTTGTTTTAAAGTGTTCTCTTGGTTTGCTTAAGCACAAATCTGAAGACATTTTCAAAATCGGTCAAACTGTTGAAAAGTGACGTTTTCTTATCAAACTATATGTAGTCTTTTTGGGCACATGGGACTACTGTTTTTTCTTTATACTCCATTATATTTCAGGAAAAAACAGTAGTCCCATCTGCCCAAAAGACTAGATATAGTACAATAAGAAAATGGCTGTATCTCCCAAACTATAAGGAACACAAGTATTTGGTATCTATGGACTCATAACAAGTTGAATATGAAAGATATGCACACATATGCAGTGTAAAAAGATATTTCATATGGAGATACTGATAAAAGTTTTATTTTTCACACTTGATCTAAAAAATGTAAGTTGTACTGTTAGATACTTGCATAAAGTATGTCCATACTATATTCTTAGGACTTCAGACCAATCACAACAATTGTTTTGGCATTTTTCCCCTTATTATACTAAATATAGTCTTGGGGCACAAATGGGTTAATATAATCCAATCTAAAGAAATATAAAGAAACATAATTCTAAGTCCCTTTGCACTATGATGAAAAAAGAAAAGAACAAGAGGTTTTAGTTTGCACCTTTAACAAATATTAAGGACTAAAAATATTAAGTTTAATGTGACCTTTTTACAACATTTATAACAAAATGCACCTACCTTCAGATATGTGTCGAGAGCTCCGTTCTGCATGTATTCTGTCACTATCATGGCATGCTTGACTGAAAATTAAAAAAAAAAAACGTATGTTTAGTGAAAGAAAGCGTACAAGAATGATTGTTTGACTTCTGTCTGAGGGTATGGACTCACATTTGGTGACGACTCCCTCCAGGCGGATGATATTCGGGTGAGAGAACTGTCCCATGATGCTGGCCTCGCTCAGGAAGTCCTGCCTCTGTTTCTCCGAGTACCCCGGCTTCAGGGTCTTGATGGCTACGGCCACCTCCCCTCGCCGCGGCGTCTTCATCACGCCCCAAAACACTTCCCCAAACTCTCCTGATCGGCACACAGACAGCAGGAGGAAACGTTAGAAACTGTGCTCTGAGATCTCATGAAATGAAGACAGGTGATTTAAAAAAAAATTACACTCACCAACACCGATGACTTTTTGTTTGCTAATGACACTGGGGTCAATTTCTGTGACAAACTTCTGGATGGCAATGTTCGGGTCCTCGTACATGTGTGGATCAACGTACGTCTTCAGAGGCTTCAGCTGATCTAAGGAGAGGAAATAACAAACGTTTATTAGGCTAAATAATAACTTCATTAACTGTTATTATTATTATTATTATTATTATTATGTGTACAGAATCATGGAGTCATAGGAGTGCAATAAAAATGAAAACATCTGTGAAATAATAAGTAAATAAAACAATTTGGAAATATAAAGAGCAATAAACAAAATAATAAATAAGAAAATAAAGACAAACAAATGTGAATAAA
>JAOVVB010082230.1:0-28020 GCA_028570985.1 Heterobranchus longifilis
CTAGTATTTCCTGATTTTGTTGCTTCACAATAAAAGCTTTTAAATAACAAAATAACATGGCACTCTCATTGGGAACAATTTATAGCAAAAAAACCACACAAAAAAAACGACGGCTCGACTTGAAGAATCTCAGTCGACTTGAGGGGTCTGCGATGATGATTCGACTTCCGACTTTCAGGGGCAGCCCTACCGTAATGTGATGATTAGCAGAACGAAACAACAACAGAGTGGAAGACAAGTCCTCCCCACACAGCGTCCTCCTGCAGATTCACACCGTGACAACGTAATAACTAATGCAATAGTGTTTTTCGCTGTGTTTACGTGACAATACTCATTTGTAGAGAAACTGTATTAAAGCATATGATCAAAGTGTTTGAGCCCCGCTACAATATGCATTGTCTCGAGTATTTTAGCCCGTTTTATCTGCCCTTTATAAACAAGCTGCAGATCAGGAATCATCAACAGTCTTAAGGTGGAGCATTACTGTTATTTGTGTTATTTATTATTGACAATATGCAATATTTGAGTGCCTTGGCTGTTACAGTAATAATTATGGCTCATGAGCCACTGTTTACTTTTCAAAATAAACAGAAAGAAATATAAATTTTTCTGAATTATTTTTGTTTCCCCTGCTGTACCGAAAACATACTGAGCCGTGACCCCGATACTGAGGTACATACTGAACGGAAGACTGTGTGTACCGTTGCACCTCCAGTATGTAGTGACTCTTCTTACGCTCAACTCCACCATCATCCCTCTCCTCTGTCAGTTCCTCCCTTCTTACAATACACATTCATTTCACTGTCTTCATTCTCCCTCTCCTGTTTATTGCCCCTGTCTTTCTTCACAGCACTCAGAGCCAGTTGTTGCAGCTTGCTGTGCACGCCTGACTGCCAGAGGCTAACATTAACATTAGCCACCACCAACCCCCCGCCAGTTCCTATTAACCATTACCTCTCCCTGTGTGAGATAATTTTGCACATAAAAATGCTTCCTTTTAATTTAGATTTAAAAAGCAGCTGCAGGGGTCGTAATGGTAAATTACCTCAACTTGCATTACACACTGTTCAAATGCACTCCATCAAATCTCTTTTCCATTTACGGTTATCTCCAATTTCACCACCCCTAAACAGACACAGCCCCGCTCTTTTTTTCTCAGAAAACTCACTACAGTGCACACACACACACACACACACCTCAGGTGGAGTCCAAAGACAAATTCCCATGGGTGCTGCAGCACACACAAGTGACGATACCTGCTCCAAAACCCACAGGGTATCGCTGGTGAAGCCTATAAATAACCCTTGTGCCACGTCGGCTCTGCAGTCGTAGATAAACACAGTGGTAGTGTTGAGAAACAGGCCCGGTCCTCAGCCAGATGCTGGGACTTTTTGTTGGCAATGGCGAGTAGGTTTGTTCTACTCCCACATGTATTGTATCGTCATTTTGAAGTCATATTGTATTTTAAAGATTTACTTATTTGAGGTGAGTGTTTTACTCTGGGGTTTCCCAGCTACTGGGGAAAGTTACAGGAGGAAAAACCAGCACTCACAGGACGATATTCAACAAAACACAAGAGAAAACCCTTATTATAAACCATAGACTGTAGACCCCAAAAGTGATGCCAAAACATCTCAATCGCCCCCTGGTGGCTGGCTGGCCAGTGGGAAGAAGTGGAGAAGTGTCGTCCTATCTTTATTACAGTCTATATTATACACATAATTTAAATTCCTCTCCGAATGAAAGAAATGAGAAAGAAACAGGTGGGATTTGTTCGGATGCTTGATTCAAGATGCAGACAGTTGCCAAGACGTCATATTTTACTCATTACAGGGAAACAGGAACTGGATGAGGATGTGTGATGACTTTGTAATAGGAAGTCATTTCTCACACTCAAAATCTAAAGTTTAATGAGTGTGAAACTTAATGAGCATTGTCTACGTGCCGCTCGCAGTCTGACGGTCTCACAGCAGAGCAATGACGACAGAGGAGGGAAGCCTCTCTGCAAGAACCAAATATGGAGGAAACGACAGTCAGAGCGTACACTGGTAGACCGCCTGCATGCCACACACACACACACACACACACACACACACACACACACACACACACACACACACACCTCAAAGACTCTCCGTGGCGTCACATGATCAGTGTGGTGACATCACCTCTTGCAGAGTAAAAAGCTCAAACAGCAGAGGGCCGGGAGGCGTCTCCCTGCATGCGCTGAGTCGCAGTAACAACCCGCACAGACGTTAAACCCAGGTCATGAAACAAGAGAGCGACGAGGGCTTAACAAATCTAAACAGACATCAAACCTCATCCGACATAGACCTCGACGTTGAACTCAGAGTGTTCAGCTTTGCATCCAAATTTCTGGATGAATCCTTTAATCTATTCTGGGATGCATTTCTGTCGGTTGTTTCAGCTCCAGTGTGCTGCTGTGAGTTTTGCTGCGAGATAAACATGCAACTGTCTGAAGTTAATAACCTGAGATTTTGACCAAAATGGTCTAAAAAAAACGTTTTTTTTAATGCAGTTTTCTGACAGGCGTGGGCGGCTGTGAATGGTTATCACAGGACAGCACAGCGAGGTAATAGGTTTGGGCGATATGATATAATTTTTCAACCAGCCACAGCCAGCCCAGCAACCGCTGATTGCAGATATAATCGGCCAGGTGTGTGAGCGGCGGCAGCGAATCCCCCCCCGTGTCAGCTGGGAGATGCGGCAAGTTCACTACATTCCACAAACTCTCTTAGCTTTTTTTAGTCTAATAAATAATCAAAATAAAAACACAAGCTGTCAAGGAAGTATGTATTTGTTTCTCTCTTTCACCAAACTAAGTTAGCTTAATTTCCTTGTTAACTCATCAGAAAACACGCTTCAATCAAACTCAAATAAAACGTCTTTCCACTGTTCACGACTCTTGTTTGGTTGAAATAAATCATTAAGTCACAGCGTAAGATGTGAAAATATGTTGGCCCTAAACGCTGTTTTTCCCCACGGACTCCCCACTGCCTGTTTAGCAGCTGTCAGCGGCTCTCACGGGCCAATTCCACAAAAAGCGTCGATGGAGGCAGTCGCGACTCTTTCCATTCATTTCCAATGGAGAGTTGGGGAAGCAATGGCGCAGTGCATAGTGGGAGGGTGGCGGCGAGTTTAGAGGGGGGGTTGCAGTGAGTTCGCCGGTCTGTATTTGCATAAAGTTAATTAGACCTCAACTTCCGTCTTCCGGCTCACAAAACTTGGATCAAACTGTGAAACTAGGCGATGTAGCCCAAAAGTAAAACAAGATTCAGCAGTTGCATTGCCTATTTCTCACTTAAAATGTTTTCAGAAATAGATTTTGATGGATTGTTTCGACAGATTAACAGAAAGTTTAGGAGCGGGCCACCATGTTGTTTCCTGTTTGAAACGGCGAGCAGAGAACAGGGAGCAGCACGTTATCCAATCAGGTGCACGTCACCCCGCCTACTTTCCAAAGGAGAGAAAACATCAAGCAGCCAGTTGAGTGGACCTCTAGTGTCCATGACAAAATGCCCTGTCACTCATTCCTCCGAGGCACGCCATTAAATTAGTAAAATAAAATAACAATTGCCCAAAAAAACAATAATAGACGATGTACTCAGCCATCGCCGATAGCCGATATATTCGTCCAATCACACAACCCTACGAGGTAAACAACGTTGTTTACCCTGATGACAAACCAAAGTAATATAAAAAATAACCTTTATTTATATAGCACTTTTCTTAACAAGGTTACAACGTGCTTTTCAGTAACAACCTGTCAACCTCAGCTCTTTATCTAACACTGACATAACAGCGGTAAATATGTCCGCATTTTGTTGTGCAGACCAAATGTTAATGAAGACGAGCACGCTAACAAAGTTCTGCTAACTCCGTGAAAAACACACTACACTTCCTTTAGTTTCTTCACAATAAAAGCCTTTTGTTGTTCTTTGCCGGTAGAAAGTAACACAGATCTGATATTGGAGAGTACAAACGGGAACTCAGAAGTGAAACTGAACTGCAAACCAGAGAGATTCAGTTACAATCTACAAAAGTGTTGAGAGCTGAACACACAGAGAGGGTTTTTTTTTTTTTTTTAAACAGCTTTCTCTGTAGTCACAGCACAGCTTTAAGACAAAGCTTGATTGAGACCGTCACAGGTTGGCGTCAGCTACCAAGCAGACCACAACAGTGCCGGCTGAGCGAGGCCTCAGTGGAGACGCATGTGCTCACGCTTGGAGCAACACACCACAATGACAGCCAGCTATAACCAGTCCTTGAAAAACAAAAGGTCAAAGTTGACACTACAGCTTTTTGCTGTTCACACTGTGTAGAGTTAGATTTCCTAGAATCCCAAATTCACTTCATTCTCAGATATCCTCTTTTATGAAAGAAAACAAGTAGTAGCGACCTCTGACACCCAAATTAGCTCTGGTTCTTGAACTGGTTGTTCAGGATTCTTGGAACCTCGGTGTTATCTGGCGAACCAGCCCGAGTTTACACCAGTTTTGAGCGGAAACATTGTAGTCACAGATGTGGCATCAACGGAGGGCATTGCACATGCACAAGGGAAGTAAACGGTAGTAGCATGACAGCGGATGACATTGATTATCTGCAAGCTTTTGTTTAGTTATTACAGACATTTGTTGTTGGTCTATTGATTCCAATGGAAGAAGTGAACGTGAACAGAGATTATGATCGATCCTTTTATATTGGACCCAGTTTTCACAAGAAGCCACATATCTCCTGAACATAATGACACAAAAATGGCATTTTTCTGACGAACAGATCAGAGGAAAATTTACTTTGTTTGAGACCTTTTTTTCTGTCTCAGCAACAAACTCTCGCGAGATCTGGCAACACAGCTAAGCTAACGTCAACTAACGCCCTGGAAAATAAATTTGGCTGTGTGGATATCTAATATTAGCAAAATAAAATATTAATAAATTGTGCAAATATAACTTTTCATTCATCCAGATGACGTTTACTACACTTTCAAACGAGACCGCGCCCACTCAGGAGCCAAGAAGCGTGTACCATTTCATATCATTAGCGGTATTGGCAGTGCCATATCTTTGATATGAGGTTGTCAAAAGTATCGATACTTTTTCAATACCACATTTAAAACGATACGATATCCATATTTGATAGCATCGAAAGTACTGAAACTTTAAAAATAAAAAAAAGCAGATCTACAATCAAATTTTCAACCCAAACAGCTGGAAAGAAAATCAACTGTGTTGGTGTGTTCAGGTACATTTTCTCAACCAGCACTCTGCGCAGGTTAAGAAAGCAAGAAAGAAAACAATGATCCTATTTTTTATGCCATGGACTTGCCAATTATCTCAAAATGTCATTAATCGACCCGGTCGACCCCTTTTTAAATTTTTTTTATCACATGTCCCATCCCTACTGCTCAGTAATACACATTTTCATGAATGTTTTCAAATTAAATCCCACCAGACTGATTACTTGAGGCCTTTAGCTACAGGAGCTTAGTCACAACACTAACGGGACACATCCTTCATGCAAACAGTCCACACCCTGAGCGAATGCCTGCTCTGCCCAGCCTCCACAGGAGGGATGTGCCGCTATCATCAAGTCCAGACACAACACTGAGACAGATAAAGCAGCTCGAGTTGGACGAATTAAGACAAGGACTCATCTGAAACAGCTGACAGAGTGTGTGATGAGTGAGTGTGTGAGGTGCAGAGGGAAGGCTGGAGTCAGTACAACAGACAGCAGGCTGCTACCTAGCTTAGCATTAGTTCATCCAACATTCATCTGACAAGTCAAACAGAAGTGCCAACATATGTGCTTCAGTTTTTGACATATGACACTTATTCATATATCCTTCATGATTTCGATACATTGTCATAGTGATTCTGTAGTATCCAGGGCTGCAATCGACAATTACTTTCATTATCAACTAATGTGTTGATTTTGATTAATTGTTAAGTAAATAAAGTTATTCAATTTACAATGACAATCAGAGAAAAGCAGCAAAGCATCAAATTTGAGAAGCTGGAAATGAGAATGATTTAATCAATTTTCTGTCAATCAACTACTCGATTAATCAACTAATTGTTTCAGATGTAGTAATGTCTAAGTCTTTGCAAGTGTCACAGAAGGAATCAGACTATATAATACTATTGTTTTGCATTATAATATTAGGAATGAGTCATAAGAGTTACAGTGACAAACCGATGTATCAAAGATGGAAAAAAAAAAGCCAAATGATCTAAAGGACCAATGACGAATATTTGGAATTCAACATTAGTGAAGCATTTAAACAGTTTAAAACACTTCACTTAACCAGCAAACATGAAGACACGACACCCTGAGCAATCAGCTGAGCTCTCATCAACACAGTAAACACACATTCAGAAGCAATCTGCAACAGTAGTACCGCTTTACCCAGTCACGAGTCAGCACTCCTTCCAGGTTCACGACCTTTGCAGGTCGTAAAACACAGCTACAAACAGCCCCGAGGTGTCTGATGACCGAAGGTGGGGGTCTGCCTCTTCACGGCCACAACAAAGAGGACAAGACTCAGGGAGCGGGGACAAATGCGGAAGACAAGTGAGGCATCCGTGCTAATTTTGAAACAGCAACCCCCGAGTAGAAGTGACTGCTGCAGGAATGCAAAGCAGCTCTGAAACATCACACACTTCAGAGTCCGTCAAATTCACAACTTAATTTCCAGCTGTCAAGAAAAGCCTTACGCACAGAGCGGAGGCTTGTCAAAAAACAAGGAAATATTGGTAACAATTTAACTGGCCCCCATTTAGCATTTATAAGCAGTATATTAACACGTAATATGTTTTAAAAGTAACACTATGTATACTATTTGTCAAGAACTAGTCTATTACTTCTTCTGTAGGCACCCATTAGTGGAGTATAGACCGACAATGTATGACAATATGGTAAAATGCTTTTAAGTTAATAATATAAAATATGTCTTCATAGTAGAAGCCATAATTGATGACAAATACTGTACATTAATAAAAACTTTAAAAAATAACTATATCCACAGCTACATTACAGTTTTATAAATTATTAAATGTTTATATCCTGCTTATGAAATGCTAAAGAGGCAGTTAAACAAAGTGTTGCATTTGTGTGTGTTTTTTTTTTTAAATCACAATTTATTTCCTGTTGTTGCTCTTTATTATTTTAGACGAAACCTGTTGTTTTAATTTGTAAACTAGCCAAAAGTCATGTTAGCCTATACAAAGTGTGATGGCTTCATTCAACAGTCTCTTTCAACCCAAAGTTTCAAGAGAGAGGGCTGCACATTTGCAAGTGTTAATTAAGGTTCCTGCACATGCTAAAGGAATGCTAATGCCTTGAGCCTAACCTACATTTACATTTATTAATTTGCCAGGCGTGCCTCTCAGTCCTGACTCCTTGACCAGGGGGTCACATCTCAGCTACAGGACGGTGTTACACGTTGTCTTCACAACAGCAAAAAGAAAATGTATTTTAAATGCTACTTAAAACTGAAAACTGTAGAAAAATCACACAAATTTCCATACAAAATAATTGTTCTAATGCTTTAAAATGATATCAAAGCCAAAATACTGAATAGTTTAATACCTGCATCGATATCAGCCACAAACATCCATAAATGGTTGGGCTATCATTTTTTATTGTTTCCTTCTGATCAAAATGCAAGAACCTTTGAGTTAATAATGATGGTTAGGGTCTCAACACTATGAAGATTTGTGCTCGGTGTGTTCATGTGCCATGTCAGGGTTTTAGCTGCATAAAGAAATTATTGGTTGGCACCCCTCAAAGAGGTTTTAGCCAGAGCCAAAGGTTGCCAAAATGAAGCATTGAGAATAAAAATATCAATTTAAATCCTCTCAGAATGCGTTTACTAGCAATTTATCAAACAACTATACAACAAGCAGAACAAAAACTCAAAAGCCATAAAGCCGCCACCACCTCCTCCCAATACGTAGCTAGTGGAATGGTAGGTGGTGGCATGCACTTTAACGCTGGTTTTTAGTCAGCCAGCAAAACCAAAGAAGAAGACAGCTAGCGAAGCTTTGTAGAAGACCGCCTTCCAATTGGATCAGGAAAATCCATAGATTTCTGTCAAATAAGGTAACACAGACTCATTGCCTTTACTGATCATGCTGCTACATTTACTCCAAAGGCCCATTCTGAGCCAGGAAAAACCCTGCATGTCTTCTGCACTGCTTACATTACACACTGCTGCGGCTGTAGAGCCCCTCGAATGCTGCATAAAGGAAACACCTCATGCACTCATTCACCAAGCATTACAGTAAAGTCACACAAACATCAACAAAGTGGAAGTCTGTGTGCTGAATAGCAAGAAGTAGCTCAATGATACATCTGCAAAATAAATGTTTAAATCAGCAATGTCCTTACAGTAATACAATAGCGCCTGAGTACTTTGGTGTTAAAAAGAAATCATTCTCGATGTTTCCACATCACACTGTCACTGTGGGGCTTGGAGCAGATGATGGCATTAAAAGCAAAGTTTTATAACTCAAATGTAGAAAACATGCACAACTTTGGCAGAACATTTACACATGGGTTCCAACTTGGTTATTTTCAACTGTAATTCATCAGAACATTTCTCTCTGTTTCTCTGACTGTGCCAATAGTCTGAATCTATGTGTGTCGTGTTGTGTAAGTAGAGGTAAGAGGGAAACCCAATGCTCAGTAATGAATGAAATAAAGCAGAAATACAGTATAGCTTTGGATCTTGGGTTGGGTCTTCTAGACGCGGGTACAGGTGAGGTTTGGGACTAAGTTTTAGCTCCATGCAGAACCTCATTCAAAAGAAATAATGAAAATACCCACTTACGCTCTTGTAATTAGCAAAATTATGTCAGAGCCATAATTGGGCATAGTGTTTCAAAATCAGTCCCTACAATGATAACACATTTTTGCAATCCTTGCCCAATTATGATGCTCTATTTATCATGCAGCCCTATTTAAAATGACACATTCTAAAACAGTGCAGAATTAACTGTACGTCTCACAAACAGAATATGAAAATGCTAATTTAAGTCTATAAGACAACTATGTGTTGCTGCAGCGGGACACCACTTCTGAGGACTCAAAAAAAAAAATAAAATGCAGGGTTGTCTGGCAAAACAAGTTGATCCTGAATCTAAAAATAATTTCAGCTCATACTGTTTACATTGCAGATACTGAGAAAGATGAGCAACTTATTGTATGATGACTCCAGATCCTGGAAGTGTAAAAGCCTTCAAACTTGACTTCCTGGTTCATCTTCTCACCAGCACCTGTAGTAACACACCTGTTTTTTTTTAATGAAGGGGCTATTTTCAGTCTGAATGCAGCTTAACAGTCAGTTAGCAAACAGGTTGGACAGGAAGCTTATTTGCTTAACCAAATTGACTGCATTTTGCTGGCAGTTAGAGTTAATTTTGTGCACTGAGCCGTCTGATCAATTGGATCATATTTTACTCAGTAAGTTCTCATTTGTAAATTGGATTTTGCTACCACCAAAACTGCTGTGAGAATCATGTGAAAACCAATGTTTGCATTGCTTTTCTCTGCATCCTGGACATTTCACCATGTCGACTAACTGAATGAATGAAATATAATGTTTCACAGGGCCTGCTTTAAAAAAAAGACACTGGTACTCTTGTTCTGTGGTGACCTATCAGAACATGGTGGGCAACAGCACTGCTAGCATTTATCACTTATTCACCATCAACTCCCTCTGGGGCCAAATTACACTGAAGAATTTAACTGTTCAGAGGAACTGAGCCTACTTGTCTGGGAGCATTTATCAAATTTTGTAGCATAATAACCTTTAAAATATAGTGAAAAGTGGTGCTGAACCCACTTTAGTTTTACTTAAACGCACAAACAAGAAGAATAAAGGACCCTGACTGCATCAGGTCAGTGTGATGAATTAATTCATGTTTCTGTTTCTGTTCAACTGCTCTACATCTCTGCAACAAATTCCAACATTCAGGAAAACATACAAAGCAACATACTGTCGACGATCTTCACAGCGTCACATGACCCATCACAAACTGAACTCATTCAGCTAAATGCCAAAAATGTAAATGTCAGACCAGCTTCAACACTACACTCCGAGCTGCCGCAGTAATGCTGCCGTCAGACCGGATTTCACCTGCTGAAATATAGTCATGTGATTCGTGAAAGGTTAGGCGGACAGGAAGTAGTGCAGGCAGGGTTGTAAGCGTAAACTGTGGCAAGAAGGGCTAACAGCAATCCATCAAGCTGTAAATTCTACAGCTTCTTATCAAACTCTTCACTGCCATTAAACCGTCACTGCAGCCAAACAGCATCCCTTCTTCTATTGCATTATTTTGCCATGCATTATATAAACAAGGACATAAACAATATTTCCAGAATGAGAGGCCAGGCCACTCTCTCAAACTGGCTGGAAATAAGAGTGCCGCAGGAATGAGTCCTAAAACCTGGAAATAAGTTCATATTGTTTGCACTTCCGGTTCCCTCATCTTGAAGTCACTGTTTATTTTAAATGTGTTTTTTGGTAAGATGCCTGAAATAAGGTCTGTGGTTATCACAAGCTTAAGAGATTTTCATGTTTTGTTCTAGGAAATAAAATGCATCCGTAAATACCCCACTCCAGCCATTTTACGTGTCTTAAAAAAAGGGGTTGCTAACAAGTGGCTAAATGAGACTACAGAGGACCTTGGTGTTAGCTTTTTATTTCTGCTGATTACATTTACACTTCTAAAATCCTTTGTGAAGATTATCTTGCTGAACAAACCATGTAAGTAAAGTAAGCTTACTTTCTGCAATAAATAATCCAAAATCCAATCGAAAAATCCTGTTGGCTTTTTGTCGAGGGAACCAGGGCGATGCTAACTTCCTGGTTGGCCTACAAAAATATATGTCATCCCTGCAGCACTGTATCAGAGAGACTTGCAATTTTACTTGTGAAACTCCCACTCAAACTCACAACTGGAAGCCAATAGCTCCCCATTCATTTCTCATAGAAATGAATGGGGAGTGAAATCTGGTGCGATCGCAACTTCAAGGTACCCCGAGAAATTTTTGACTAAAAGTAGCACTATGGAGCAATGTTTCTACAAGTGGGTCCCAGTTTTATTTGTACTGTGCATGAGTCAACTTAATGCACATTTTTGGTCACACACAACAGAAATGCACCAACAAAGGCACTGAAGAAGACTGTTAACAAGCAAACATGGATGTAAACAATGCACAATGTATTTGCACAATGTATATAGTTTTTTAAAATCAGCTTTATGTTTTATGAGGAGGAATGCATTCAACATGTTTGTGAGGCCTCAAGGACAAACAGCATCATGCATTGTGGTCAGCGACCCTGAATGTAACCATAACTCCACAGGGCACCTTCAAGTCTGTGGTCAGTACTTTTTACAGACTAGCCCGGGGAAAACTGTTGTTGCGTGCCAGAGTCTCAATAGTGGTTTTTGGTGACAGTATGAAGAATGCAGCCACACACCCTGGAGACGAGTCAGTCGCAGCCGCGTTTACTGATAATAGTGCGTCTACTCTCCGAAGGTAAAACAATCATTCTATGTAACTATTTTGATAGGTGACAAAATCAGGCTTTATCACATAGTTTAAGTGGCCTATAGGATCATTGGTTTTAAACTTAATCACTGACCTGCCTCACATTCTCAAAGGCTCAAATACTTTCTGATAATGTCCTCTCTGACCTCTGTATGGAGAGTTTGAGTATCAAAGGTCAAACAGGGTGACAATTATATGTACAGTATCTATCATGCCATTAAAAAGTGATAAGTCTTACAAATAAGTGGTGGGTGGTGATCATAATGATGTTTTGACTGGGTTGGATGGTGATGGCTGGACGTACAACAGGTTTTATGTTAATGATGTCACTTTATTACACTTATGTGAAATTATGAGGTAGGTTTTAGCCCATGTCTTACATATATTTATGTTTTATGTGTTTTATTTTATGTTTCATGTACAAGTCTGTGTTTGTCCAGGTTTCACAAAACAAAAAAACAAAAAATAAAGTTTAAAAAAAGGTGAAAGTTATCCAATTCCAGAATATAAAGCCAACTCTGAAGTGACAATGAAAAGCAAGATTGTGACATTCTTGCCACTTGTATTCTTTTGGCTAAAATGATTATTTCTTCAACAATTAACAGTAAAAACAGTAAGTAGTATAGGGTAACCATATTTTCAAACCCAAGTGTTCATGCATTGCATGCCTGTATGCACTTCTGCATGCACCATAGGCATTTTCATCAGGTTGGAGGACATTTATTTCAGCGATTAGCACACTTACTGAGCGCACCTTTTTGGATGCCATGAACGCAGCATTTTTGCTGCAGTTCTAGAAAAGACTGACTTTCTCTTCGGCACGACAGCTAACCGCGAGCATACCGACAGGTTCTAAGATGCTTGCCTGTGACTCATAGGCTGGCAACAGCCTTGACGACGACATTGATTGATTAACATGCATACAGACAAATCAGTAGGGCGGCACGATATGAGGAAAATATGTGATAACGATATTACTTGCAATAAATAAACAGTCATATCAGTTCTGCCTTTCTGCTGATTTCAGTATTCTGCTAAAATACAATAAATTGCTTGTTGAATTTTTAAAAAATGAAAGAAAGTTATTTCTGACATTTTATTGAACAAATTGAACATTGAACTGAACACAAATCGCACCATTTAAAAAAAAGAATGATGGTTACATTTTAAAGAGCAGTTTTCTATCGATACTCTCTTTCAACTAACTCAAAAAATCCCTGAGTGTCTTTTGCAATATGTTGCAGTCTTTCGCAAGTTGATATTGCAATGACGATAAAAAAACTATTTATTGTGCAGCCCTACAAGTCAGGGTTGCTCTGACATGCGGTGCATTGTTTATGTTTTGGGTTAGGTAATAATGAGTGGGATAGAACATGAAAAGCAGCTATGTAAGCACTGAAAACAAGTATAATATTATAATGTATATTTTAATTGTTTTGAAAACCGGGGCACTTTAGTGCTTTACAGATATTTGTCGGTACTCTGAACACCCAGCTCGAAGCCGGGACATCTGGTCACCGTACAGAGTCGTAGCATGCCTCAAGCGACTGTGAAAATGTGCTGCTTATTCCGAACCCAAATCCATTTAGGATCACTCCCACTGTGATCCTAAAACAAGCTGCCTGGGCCGTGGAAATACGTTTTCAGGCTTCCAGCTGGTGTTCTTATCCAGGACAGGAGTCCAGAGTCTTGTTCAAGGACACACAGAGTACACATAACTGATTAGAGAGCAGTTTACTTGTTAAAAAAGACTCAACTTCTTACTTTTTGGTTAGTGAACAATCATTTTGACCAAAACTAAACGTTCTAAGACACGAACTTTACCGGATATGCCGCAATCTTGCGAAAACAACTTTAAAACGTTTGCTATATTTCAGGCTACATGGACACCAGTAAATTATGTATTACCTCTTAATGTCTCTACAAAGTATTCAAATTTAACAATCCTCTACAAAGTATTCAAATCTAACAATCTGAGAAGGAAAATGTATGCTTTGATTCAACTGCTAACATGTTAATACAAACACACAACTTGTGACTACAACTCCTAAGTACTATGCAGCTTTGTATTACGGGGTCAAAGGGTTTGGAACCACGGCTCTAAACACACAATCAACAATCCAGCTTACAATTTGCATCTAACCGTCTTTGGATGCGACATAAAAAGAGGGCACTACTGCATGGCTATCTCAACCTCTGGCTCCCAGCCAACTTTACTTGCTGATGTGACAGCTTTTGGAGCACATCCACCCACCCAACCCACCCAGACTGGTCCAGATTCAGGGTACAGACTGTACCCTAAAGTCCACATTAGCTCCACACACAGCAAACAAACCAGCTGGCAGACAAAGACAACACAAATCGCTGACAGGCCACGGTCACAATCATGATGACCTGACTGTGCAACTGCAAAGCGGACACTGTCCAGGAAAAAAAAAGCACACCCACATACATAGCTTTGACTGTGAGAGAAGAAACCACGTTGCTTTGCTACAGAGCAGAGAAGGGAGCTGTCCCCATGTGCATCACCAGTAATCACACACTCTATTAATGTGGCTTTTATTTTGGCAAATCATTTCATAAAATCCACATGTGGATTTTTTTATGACAAAAAATAATTAGGTGTACATTTTAGCTCGGACGTGTGAGATCATGCAGAAACCATGATGACTCTCTGCCTGTTAGCTTCCATGCTAACGATCGTTAGCTGGGCGGACAAGCAGACAAGAGCCGGGTTTGCGCTGACAACAAATACACGACATGACAACGGGGTTATTACACACTAAACAGCCAGACTGCCTCGCATAGGATAGCCTCAAATGATATATTAGTCTGGGTTTGCACGAATCCGGCGCAGTCAGACAGCTAAGTAGCAAGCTAGCTAGCAGCACCCATGCCTTTCTCTCGGGGAACACGTGGAGTGAACACGTGATGTCTCACAACAAGCCTGCTCCTTTCTTTACGCGATTAAACGAGCAGATGTTTCATGTTGTTTCAGTGTCGAGAATCGATCTTTAGAAAACTTTAAAAGGCCGACATGTTTTACCCAAGGCGACTGTGAATGCACAGTTAGCAACCTGGAAGCTAAGCTAACATTTGAACGGGAAGGGCTTGACGACGACACTAGGCCAAAGAGGACTGTGTGCTATTGTTAGCTACACAGCCGGCCAAGATCGTGGCATTTCTTCTAATTGATGCAATGCGAGACATGGGCGGATGTCTCATCAATGTGTGGCGTGGCTTGTGTGTCGAAAACCTGCCTCAAAGCAAACGTGTAAACAGTAGTAAGCACCGGTTTTAAATATTTGGCAAACACAGGGAGTGTGTGTCAGCTATGGTTTGACTGGCTGGGTGGCAGCAGATGAAACACACACACACACACACACACACACACACACACTCGGGAGGGGGGAGAACATGGTGATGAAGCACTAAACATGAGGACATTTGAGCTACTCTGACTACTGAAGTTTAAAGTCAGTGCAGCAAGCATGGCACAGTGACACTGCTGAAGTTAACATGCTCTACCTACCAGAAATACACCAAAACTTGATACACTAAAGTTAATACAGTTTGCCTGGTATGATGACACAAGCACAGCAACTTTACAACCATTGCACGACAACGCAATGTTTCCATAAACTTGCAGAACAAGCAGAACCCATTGATTACACGTTAAACTATTTAAATTATGATTAAGGGGAAGCAGACAACTGGATTTCATCTTAAATAGACCGACAGTAAAGTTAATATAGAATGTGATTAAATGGGTGCAACACTATCCTGACATATGGCAAGTAAGTTTAAATTTTAGAAGGAAAAAAAAAACATTTAAACTATTTTAAGGGTGGATCCCTTGTGCAACCAGGCACACAAAGGTCCACAACTCCAGGAATAGCCTTCATTAGCAAGAGGGGGGGCTTTCACTCCAAATATATCCAGCTTGCAGGGAGCAACAAGAGGGCGACCACAGACAGGACTTGCTTATGCACTCACTTGGCTCTTTTAGTTTCTGTAAAATGCTATGTGATCTGACCCCCCTGTGACAGCTGCTCGGTCATCTTGTGCGACCACACCTGGGCGGACAGACACCGACACAACACTGACAGCCAGTAAAATCAACATGTAAGGGAGGGTACAAACCGTGGTGTGCTTGTCCATTCACGCTGACCACGGTCACCGCATTCATTTTCCTAGTCCACGGGTTCACCTTGGGCGGGGGTGCTTCAGTAAACTCCTTTCTGCCTTTAACACCTTCCTCGTTTTGCTTATCTTCGCTGTCACAACCCCCTTTGCCGTCCTCTTTGGAGGTTTGCTCCTCCGTATCGGGGGTCCCTCCCTGCTCGGGGCTGCTGCCGCCGCTGCTCCCCTGCTCGGCGACACCCGTCTGCCGCTTGGCCCCGTCGCCCCGGCCGCCCTCCTCTTCCTCCGGCTCACCGCGTATCACTTTACCGTGCTCCTCCGCTTTTGCAAGCGGGTTGCCGGGCAGGAGAGCCTCCACCTGAGTGGCCATTTCCCACCGCCGTCTTTCTTCCCCCCTCAGGATTACCAGTCCTCCCCCCCGGCCCGAATTCGCCTTCACTTTCAAGGAAATGTGAAGTTGTTCCGCGGAGTCTGCCGCTCCTCTGTCGCTCCTAGACCAAAAGATCTTCAGTCCAAGACGCAGAGTAGTCAGCACCGAATTAAAACATGTATAAAAATAAAGAAACGTGTCCGAGGGCCTCGTAGGATTACAACCTTATCTCCACCACTAGCAGCAATATGGATGATCCCCACCACGCGATAGAGGGGTACGCGCACGTACGGTGTAGAGGGGGAGTAGCCACGTAAAGCCGGGAGCGCGCTTTTGGGTCAGGTCGAGATGCTGCGTTCAAGTACTTCCTAGTCGTTAAACCTTTTAATTCCCAATTTCGGAAGTCACAAAGTGCCATTTTAGTCGGGCGCATTTAAATGTTTTTATTAACGAAATGTATCACGGATAGAGTACCTTTTTGTTTTAAGTTAGATGTTAACCTAGTTTAATTTAGTGTCTAAAAGTGAAACAGTTTTGGAGAAGTAACTTTAATGAGAAAATGTTACTTTTTTTAATGTACCATTCTGTCATATATTCTGCAGCTATAGATCTAGACAAAAAGATAGGATAAGATAAAACTTTATTAATCCCAAAGGAAATGCTTGTGCTGGAGATTGCTCAAAAAATTACAACAATATACATATATAATACACATGCATAACAATAAAAACAACAAGAGTAATACATGTAAAGTGTATAATGAGTAATGTTAACACAAGTGCCCAATGGAATAACAATAAAAGTAAGATACATTTAGTAAATAACTAAACTTTAAAAAAGTTATATTGTGCATGATATTGGAAAAACTATAGCTTCACTCAATAAAAGCTTTGATTAAAATGCAAAACCCCATCTTGAAGATTAATGAAAATGTATAACATTAACTACCACATATCTACCCATACATATATAAATAACATATGGACAAAAGATAAATAAATGAATAAAATTGTCCATGCATGTCACATCACGGTGACTTTGGTTCCAGAATACCAAACAGTAGCAGAGTTGTATCAACTTTGTCATATATTTAATGATTTGATGCGATTACAGATTTATTTGTCCTCAAAGAGGTTATTAATTTCTAAAGCCGGTCAGATACGAAAAGCTCCACATTAGCCTATCACTGTAACACATGACCAGAAGACTATTCACAATCACTCATAGTTATCAAATCTTAAAAGCCAGTTACACATTTGCTGTCTGTTTTCTAACACGTTTGTTACATTTAATGTTACACCATTCCCAGTGTTGAAGAAATATTCAGATCCTTTACTAAAGTAAAAGTTATAAAATCTAAATATAGAAATACTCCATTAAAAGTAAAAGTCCTGAATATAAAATCTTAGTGTTTACAGCAAAATATACTTTAAGTATCAAAAGCTAAGTTACTCAGAATGGTCAACATCAGAATCGTATATTATTATATAATTGGGTTATCATTATTTATGAAGCTGGTTGAGATGGAGCTAGTTTTATTTATTGTGTATGCCAATCTTATCTATAGGCTTGCTTATCATGTCTTTTTTTTATATCTTGATCTGCAAGTTAATAACTAAGGCTGTCAAATAAATGTAGTGGAGTTGATGTATAAAGTAGCATAATATGGAACTACCACAAGTAGGCCTACAAGTAGGCCTTAAAATATGCCTACTAACAGCACTTGAGTTTAGTATAGGCCTAGGCTTACTCACACAAAAAATATGAAGATACATGTGCAACTTGTTTAATTTAATCTAGTCCTTCAAGCCAGAATACATTGCCTTTTGGAGTTGATTTAATTTGAGGCTATTCGTGAGGGACAATGCATGTAGCCAAATATTGGGAGAAACCATGTAAAACGAGGTACAAACAACACTAAAACAAATAGGCTAAATAATATCACACCGTTATTTTTATTATTATTTCCATTATTTCCTTTCACTGCTTTTACTTACGTAGGGCAAGCTACTCACCATAATGTATTTCTGCGATAAATAAGATTTTTCAGAGAGACGTGAACGCACCGCGGAGTCCCTACATGACGTCGGTCTAGCCCTCTGAACGCGTCCACAAATCACCGTTACCTCATTAAATATCTGCCCAAAACACAATGTTTTTACTCTAACTACCAGTTCATAAAGCGATGTGATGGTGATTTGACACGTGTTTGACCCTCACTCGTGTGTTTTGTTATTATGTTTTCTAAAATCTGTAAAAGAAGAAAAGACGGTGGGGGGGAAAGCACCTAAACCCCCTCTTCACTGTTCCTACGCGGTACACACGTGTCCACACCGGAGCTGCACGTGTGCGCTCACGCCCTGAGTCCAGTTTTCCAGAGAATTATAACTTTTAATTTTTTTTTATCAAGGTTTATAATTTCATCATAACAGACTGGGAGTTTAAGTGTGTGTCTGTGGTGAGTCAGTTTCTCTCTCTCTCTCTCTCTCTCTCTCTCTCTCGCTCAAATTCAAATAGGCTTTATTGGCATGACCACATTGAGACATAGTATTGCCAAAGCACAATGTACAACAGGCAAAGTTATTAAAATACAGACAATAAAACATCCTGTTGACATTGGAGTGAAAGCAACAAACAAACATGTCAACAATATTCAATAATAAGAACATAAGTGATTAATATCAGCATCAACAACCATGTGAAAATAAGAATAATACTCTGTGTGTGTGTGTGTGTGTGTGTGTGTGTGTTTTACTACTAGTGGTAGAATGTATAGCCAATACCTACCATAGACCTACCTATTCAAAGTATGAGTCTACTTATAGCATCCAAGGTCAACGCCTAACCTTAAACATCATGCAAGACTTTTGCAAATCTTGGGTTATGATCTAGACATGACTATGCTGCTGCTGATAGTTGAAATTTTGTGCCGTAGCTTAATGGATCGGCGGTGCCGTGGTCGCACACCACAAAACAGACTGCAAAACCAAAAAACATATTTTTCTTAAAAATATCACATCAGGGGGTGCCCATAATTGGATTACAAAACAAAAAAATATAATATCTAATTTTATTTTATTTTATTTTTCCTTCATGATGGTGCTGTGCCCCTTATGGTGGCGCCCTAGGTGACCACCTATACAGCTTATGCCATGCAACTATGATATGCATAAACTTTTAAAACTACAATAAATTATGCATTAACATCGTGATGTAACATTTTTAACAGTCCACAGAGACAATTGGCCTGAAATAACCAGTTTTAACCCTCCACAGTCATTCATCATGCTTCTGTCATGTACAGTTGCAGGGATTGTGCTGATGACTTTCTACATGTATGGGCAGAGACTGTCAGCAACAGGCTGCTACTGTCAGATGAAACCAGTCTGCCTCTGGAGAAAACATTTTTCATTCATTGTTTTTTTCCCAGGAGAACTGTGTTAATTTTTAACTGTGTATTTAGGCTTTTAAATTGGTTACACAGGCTGTGTTGTGTCATTTCAAAACCCCTTAAAGAGCCCCTCTCATGAAAATCAGGTTTTTTTATGTGCTACAAGACATATCACAAGTTAAATGAGCATTCAACACCATGGCGGAGAATTTCCGTCTTGAAACTGCAGTGTGCCAACAACACTCTCAAAAATCTAGATTCAAAAAGCCAGTTTTTATGACATCATATATACCAAGGAACTAATCAAGTCACTTGTTGGAATTCCCCAACCACAAGTGACTAGCGTAACTATGGCAGCAGCGATGGGCCATTTGAGGCCAGATCCAGAATTTTCTCAGTGAGGGAGAAGAGTGGATGTGCTTCCAGCCAGAGTGTTTTTTTTTTTGTTTGTGGGAAAACAATGTTACACAAAATATTAATCATAGCAGAATATTTAAACATACTTTAAAATGTGTTGGGAGATCTTTAAAACCTCATGTTTGTGCATGCACAGTAAATTCTTACTGTCTTCGTACCTGTGCTTGTATGGCCTCAGGGTGGCTGTTCACAACTGTTAAGGGTCCAAACAAACTCGTTAAAAAAAAAAGGCAAAAATGTAACTGCCTGGTCTGAATACCACACTTGAAGGTGGGGTGCGCATGAAAAGTGACAGAAATAGTTGTGTAAAGATTTTTTTTTAAAGAGCAAGAGAGAAAAGTTTCAACACCTCCACACACCTGACCAGTTGCTGCATTAAGTGGAAGTTGGCAAATAATCCAACAAGCACTTTGTTTCAAGCATATGGAGGCTTTTAAATGACCCCCAATGTGTGGTCATCAATAAGATCCTACACAACAAAACCTCATGTTCTCTGCACATACAGTTTACTCTAAATAAAACCAAAGCACAATAATCCAGATGTTGAGTGTATCACTTTTCACACCGGCAGCTATAGTTTTCTGTTTCTGTATGAATGGATCAACATCTGTTTCTGACTCACATTTATCCAACACTGTTCTGCTGAAGGTATGAGTACAGGTACAGGTAACGGAAAAGAAAAGAAAGTATTTTTTTATATTAGAATCAGATTGCCAGATTCAAATACAAAGTTTCCATAACCAGACATAAAGGCACAAAATAAAACATTGGGGGAAGTTGAGATTCAAGGCAAACCCATGTGCTTTTCAACTGAATAATCCAATTAGCAATAGTGTAAATACATTCTGCCTGGTATTGTTTTCATCTTATGAGTGTGTGTGTGTGTGTGTGTGTGTGTGTGTGTGTGTGTGTGTGTGTGTCATCATGGCAAAATGTGGTGCTGGAAACACCTACTGTGGCGGGAACTACCACAGAGGTGGTTCTGAGTACTTTGCCAGGTGTTTATATTTCTGTCTGTCTGTCTGAGGACAGATTTTGTCACAGCGATAGTGTCACAACTGTGCAAGTCTGAAGATGAGTGTGGTCCAAGCAAGGGTGCCAGAAGTAAAAAGTAGGGAAGGGGTCTTGGCCCTAACACTTTACGCCCCTGGCCTGATAACTGTGCATGATACAGTCACAAAACTTTACAGGTGAGTAGTTGAGATAAAAATTAAGGCCAAGTTCAAAGATGGGTGTGGTCCGAGCAAGGCCGTCTGAAGTAGAGGGGTAGGAATTAGGGAAGGGGCCATTGCCACACACTGCAACAATCTGTGATCAGTATTCTGATATTAAAAGGTTAAATGATTCTTAAACCTGTCACTATCCTGTGTCATATATGAAAATTATATGAAAATATGTTAAGTGCATTGTGTTAAAAAAGTGCTGACAAACAGCACAGGAACTTCTCTGCAGCCGGCGTTTATAAGGACTTCAGCTGCTGCAGGATTCCTCAAGTGTTTATGACTAAAGCCTGAAATATGCTGTCAGTCAGTAGCAACTATGACATGTGTGTAGTTTCCCACTGCATACTGTAAATGGTTGCATTATTATAAAGGGTGCAGCTTTGGTTGCTACTCCTCTGGGTTTGAATGATGGGCGTGTTAATGGGTGTAGAAAAGACAAACTGTAGACAAAGAAAAAGTAAACATTTAACATGGTCTTGTGCCGTTTGTGACCTCATGAATTTACATCCAACACACACACTTTTCACAACTCTTCCTATCTGTGCTTCTGACTCAGGAGTCCCCATTAGTGCTGGCACTCTGCCTGTACAACACATTTTTATTGTATATAAATGTCTATAAATATGACCTCACCATCAGAGAAACTTGTGATTAAATGTTCATTCCTTGTAGTCACAATAAACACAAAAACTTTAAAACATGAAACAGAGAAGTTGTTTAGAATGTAGAAGAGAGGACAGACCTTTGTTTTCCATTTTAGCTCAATTTTAAATCTTGACCTTTTTTTCACCTGACAATCACCAAAATGTTAAGTAAAATTCAATGCCGCACAATAAAAATCCCCTTTGACAATGAGATTCTGCAAAAAAACAGCAACACCAGCATCCCCAAAATCCCACAGATGAGAACCAAAATCCCCCAGCTGAACGGGGTGTGGTGTGGACAAGACTGGACCAGCCGCCCTCCTCCGGCTGCTGTTAAAGCCTCTGGCTGTCACATTTTACAATCAGTCCTCCAGGTGAGAAAAGCAAACCTGCCTGAATACAATGCATGAGTGCATTTTAACAGCAGTATATTCAGGTTGATTTTATAGTGCTGCTGACACTGTGATGCCCAAAGCAAATTTCCCACTGGGGCAATAAAGTCTATCTTATCTTATCTTAAATATATGTGATTAAAAGAAAACAAACCACATTTATGACACCTATTTAAAGATGGATCTAAAAATATTCTGTTTTCTAATTAACCCATTTCACACAAACACTCAGGTATTTATAACACAGGTTTTTCTATATTTGCATATTCCAGGGGAGGTTTAAGAATTTATTTTAAAGTATTGGTTAAAACTTTCAGTCCAATGTGTGGCACTAAGGAGACAAAGTGAGAATGAAAAGAACCGTAAATGATTTAAAAGGCGTTGGATTATTTACACAATATTATCATATGTGTATTATTAACACAATATCAATATTTCCTTTATTTAATCTTTATTTAATCAGGGAGTCTCATTGAGATTACGATCTCTTTTTCCAAGAGAGACCTGAGAACAGGAAACATTTACAGCAAAAACAGAAACAACACAACTATATAATGACAAGGAATTAAAAACAGTTACAAGAATCATCCAAAACACCAGTCATTCATTAAAGCTTTCAAATCTCCCAGGGGAATGTAAGAGTGCAGTCTGAGGAGAGTTTGCAGTTCAGTCCAGGTGCATAGTATCTGAAACCAGTTCTGCCAACATTAATGTGTCGATGAGGGATGCTGAAGGTTAAGTAGTTACTGAATCATGTAGTGACTAGATTTATATGAGAGGAGAGATGTGAGGTAGTTTGGAAGTTTCAAGAGTAGGGCTTTGTAAATTAATATAAGATGGCTATTTCCTTATCTGTCCATGCAACGTGATACAGAGAACAATGATGAGTACAGAATTTTGCATTTGTGATGAAGCGTAAGGCACTACATTATGATACACAGGGTTTAACAGTTAAGGTGTTGATGGGGCAGCATGCCAATACAAAATATCACCACAGTCAAGGACAGACATGAAGGTTGACTGCACAGTAGTTTTGGGGATGGTAGTAGACAGACATCCTTTAATTCGATACCAAAAGCCCAGTTTGATTTTTAGTTTTTGAGTCCAGTGTTTGATATGAATTTTGAATGACAGTCTGCTGACGAGCCAGATTCCTAAATATTTATATGACTCAACAAGAGTGATGTTGGTGCCATTTAAGGTGTTAATAGCCGGAAAGTCAGAGTCACCGGTGGAGGTGGAGAAAACCATGTACTTTGTTATTTCTGCATTAAAAACTAGTCTGTGATTAATGAGTGATAATTGGAAAGACTGAAGACAGGTCAGGGCCTGGGTTTGGGTGGAGCCGGGGGCATATAAAATGGTATCATCAGCAAAAAAATGGACATTAAAGTGTTGATTGGGAATAATAATATTGTTTATGTATGGCAATCCATTTCTGATGGGAACATGGCGTGACTGAGTACCATCAGCAACTACAGTTCTCTCTGATACCCCTGTTCCACCAACATGGAACAGGTTCTGTTCTGGTCCATGCAACTAATTTTGAATTTTGAACCGGAGCATTTCTACTAAAACTAAATTGGTTCGGAACCCAAAAAGTTGGTTCCAGGGTCCAAAATTAACTTTTTTGTTCACCGGCCAAATGGCTAGTGAATGTTCAAAATCTACCAGCCACTCAATAGATTACCATTGTTTTTTTGGCTGGTAAGTAAAGTAAATCTACTAGCCACTTGCATATTTTACCAGCCACTGGCTAGTAAATGGTGCTAATGGTGCTAATAATGGTGCTAACCAAAAAATAGCAGGTTTTCTTTGACCTGAAGTGCGAACCGTGACGATAGTGGGCATGTTATATTCTACAGGTTGGAAAGAGAGGATGGTGAGAAATCGGCTGGAAAAAAAAGAGCGTGCAGTAGTCTCATTAATAGTTGTTCCATACTTGTTTTTTGGATAAAAACAAATATCTGTAATAACGGAACAAAAGCTTGCAGGTACTCAATGCAATCCGCCATCTTACTACTACTGTTGACTTCTGCTGTGCAACGCCCTCCGTTGATGATACATATTTGATTACAATGGATCCGCTCAAAACTGGTGGAATCGTGGGCTGGTTCGCTGTAGTACCATGGTTCCAAGAATCCTGAACGGAACCGGATCAAGAACCAGAGCTAATTTGGTGGAAAGGGGTAGACCTATAGACTGTAGTAGTTTGTGAAGTAGGATTTTATGATCAATGGTATCAAATGCTTTGGAGAGGTCAAAATGTAATTTTTTAAATATAGAGGTTATTGTCAATGCCGGTATATCACAACACATCTAGTTGAAAGTCTGTTTGAGCTCTGACCCAGCGAGGAGTGGCTGGGTGTGGTCAGAAATGTGCTTTGTGGCACCTGTAATTACACCCAACAGTGATACCAGTGTCACTGCAGCAAGGTGAGACGTTAAACCACTGGAGGTCAGCAAAAACAAGATTTTATTTTCAGGTGGTGTTAAGTTACTCTTTGAAACAAAACAAACAATGGGCGTTGGAAACAATTACCCTGTTTACACTTGGTTTTTAAATGCTTTTCGGTGATCCGAACACAAGTGGAAAGCCGAAACACATCGTCGTTCACACCTGTGACTATCATGCGTCTCCAGCTGACCACTTGTGTTCAGAGTTTGTTACTGCCTATGTCACTTTCGCTAGAAGGTCAAAGGACACCGCGAACAATCACGTCCATTCATGTTAGCGGTTGTGTCGCTACAGCTGGAGATATCACTGTCAGCAGAATCCAACACACTCCCTCCATGAGGCAAAGCGATGGACGGTCACGCAACACAAGTTACAGAGCGTTGGCATGCCGTCACCAAAACAACCACCACTTCCTGCATGGATGACATATTTTCCTGCTACGTCAGGGACGCATCAGGTCGGTAAGTGGTTTGAGTGATCGGATCACAATGAGTCTTGGCGTTCCTATTTAGCGCCGTCCACTTGTGATCCGATCGCCCAAGACACATTTTAAAACCAAGTGTAACCACGGTCAGTGACCACCACCTGCCTTAAATTTGGAAAGACTATAAGCGTAAAGTATGTAACATTTTATGTTCTAGTCCAATTAAAGATTGTTACATTCTTTGCAGTCATGTTATTGTTATTCTATTATTATTATTATTATTATTATTATCATGATTATTCCCAATCAGAAATCAGGTTTCGACAATGAAATGCCGAAAATGTGTTTTGTCATGGAGTGGTGTTTGTGTGTTTTTGGTCCTCACATAAAAAAACAAGCCACGACACATCATCAGACCAGTCTAATCCCTCTGCTCTCTCTCTCTCTCTCTCTCTCTCTCTCTCTCTCTCTGTCTCTCTCTCTCTCCCTCGCTGTCTCTCTGTCTCTCTGTCTCTCTGTCTCTCTCTCTCTCTCTCTCTCCAGGCTACTGTTTGTCCCTGTTCATAACAACATCACAACGTTCAGCTTACGAGACAAGGACACACTAAAATGATCTCACACTGGATCAGTTCTCCTCATTGATGGATCAATCTGAAGGATTTGATGTATTCTTTAACTTTCTGCATACAACTGTGAATCTATTGTAATTTTGTGTAACGTGACATCACCGTGAGGTTGCCAGGCAACCAGCAGAGACTCCAGGAAGTCACTGCACCCAACCAAGCAAGAGTCAACAATGTGTCGATTTTACATTTAAGTTTTTGCCGTGAGTTTGGCCAAACTTCGGCCGCAGCTTGCTGAGCTCGAAGCAGCCACCGCAGCTTTCCATAGACATTGCATTGCATTGCGCTTCACCGCTGCTTGGTGTGTTTTCGGCGTTAAAGGTGCTAGATTTTTTTTAAACTTCTGAACAGTGACAGACTAGCTGTATCCCCTGTTTCCAGTCTTTGTGCTAAAATTAGCTCACTGGCTGCTGGTTGTAGCTTAATACCATACACTGATTTGAATCATATTGACCTTCTCGTGTAACTCTCGGCAAGAAAACAACTGAACATATCTCCCAAAACGTTTAATTATTCCTTTAAATCTAAAGGTTAATGGCCAATGCATTGAACAGATTTCTGAGGTAAATTATTATTTAATGCAGTAGTTCCCAAAATTTTTTTGCAAAGCCCCCCTTTTGTCGATAAAAATATTTTCAAGCCCCCCTCACAATGCACCAATATAACCACAGTCTAGACATGTATTTTGCTTGCAAACTTCTGTAGAAGGTATTTGAAATATTGCCTGTAATTAATACAGAACTGCAACTTTATTTTTATGCCTCGTCATACTTTCTTGTCTTTGTTGTGGTAGTTGTGATGTTTGGTGTGGATCCATCATCTGCTTTACGTTTACCTGCCAATCCTGTCACAAATTTATCCATGCTTTGCTAGCAGTATAGCAGAACAATGCATCATTTATTTATATTTAGCCTCGGGGAACCATGATATAATGTTAGATTCTTATCTAAAATTTGTTATTGAATTTGCCAACATTACTTATCCAGAAATACCTTAGTAACCTGGCTCCGCAGGTGTTCAGTGACTTGGTGAAATATACTGTTATTCTAATGTTATTCTATATTTTCTGTTTGGGGAACAATATGTGGAGCTCATCACTTCCAAAAAATGCAGTTGGAAGCAGGGGCCATTTTGAAAGCGCTCTTTTGTTGGTGCTTCTAAAAGCTTGCGGGAGGCTCCGACATCTGAGGTTTGACAGTCAGCTGCCGAACAAGCATTGCATTTATAAAATGTGACAGATAACTAAGTTGTGAAAAGCATGATGTGAATTTTGCTGTTTATTGCATTTTGTGAGAGATTTTATTTGATTTTAAATCATATTCTAGACTAAAACATGGACAATCATAATAGACACATTTGACCCCTGTTATCAGTATTCAAACAGAATGTGTGTGTGTGTGTGTGTGTGTGTGCGTGCGTGTGTGTGTGGTAGAAGCACAATAGTGGTGTTGGCATGACGACAGACCACACGTTGTCTGTTGTGCATCTGTTACTTTACTCGTGTGTGTTGTTGTTCATCACGAACATACCAGAGTTTGTTTTTGAGTAACTGAAGGAAATTCTCTCTCTCTCTTTCTCAGGGACACACAAACACGTCTGAATGTATCACTGCCAACAAACACCCATCTCTGTCTCGTTTGTATCACCCGTCACACACCCTCAGACCACATAATCTCTAAGCACACACACACCAAAGCCTTTGCATTCACAGTCACAGTCTCCTGTAGGTATTGACATGTAGACACACACCCTCATACACACACACACACGCACACACGCACACACACGCTACACACACACACACAACCCTGCCCACCCATCGAGGCCCCTCACTGTAAACAGGCTGATATTTCGTTCAATGGCGGCGTCCTATTCTTTGCGGCCGATGACACTGGTGACATGTAAAGCTCTCGGGCATTGTCCGGCTCTCTGGAGCTCTTTAGCAGTGTAATCACCAGTGAAATGGCAATGGGCCACTGGGATGAAAACACAAGTCAGCAGCTGGTCAGCAAATCACAGTTGAAAGGCGTTAAATGGTGTATTTGCCCCGTAAGCAAGACGAGCTCTAGGGGCCTTTGTGGACCCGGTTTGAGTGCACAGAGCTGGAAGGAGAGACTTTTTTCATAACTATTTATATCAGTTAAATTCAAGGCCTCTGGAGCCTCAGTACAGAAAAATATCCTAACTGCTTGTCCTATCTTAAAAGGTATACTACGCAGGATTTTCCTTAAAAAAAAAAACTATATAGTCATACAAAAGTAATCCCTCTCAGTCATCACTTGTGTGTGGCTGTGTCTGTATCTGCAGAGACCCTGCCCTCTGCCTGTATTTTCTCTTTTCTTTTCCTGTGTGTGCGCA